>JBBPDI010069466.1:0-17365 GCA_037974545.1 Cucumis variabilis
TTAAATATAAGATATTTAATTTAGCTATTAATTAATTGAAGAATTAATTAATAGTTTAGTTTTATTTAATTAAATTTGATTTAATTAAATTAATATAAAACTATCAAATATTGGATAGATATTCATTAAATAAGATTTAAATGAAATATTATTTAAATATGATTTAATTAATTATAAACTAATTGATTAATGGTTAATGGTTAATTAATTAGTAAATTTAAAATTTCTATTAATTTAATATTTTTAAATTAATTGAATCCCATGATTCTTTTCTACTTCATTTCCTACTCAATGAAGATATGAAAGTTATAAATATCTAGAAGAAAATAGTTTTCAATAAAGAAAAAAAAATTCAATGCTTTTGCTCTCTACAAAAAGAAAATAATTTCTATCTAAATATTTTTTTCATTCCAATTAGTTTTCATCAAACCAATCTGATTCTAAAGAATAGGAAAGTTTCATACGGATGGTGACCTATTTTGGAGATTTAATTTGTAGATTCAGAGACATAGACAAGTAAATTTTTCTTTATCTAATCTATAATTAACTAGAAGGTATGCTTAGGCTTTAAATCTTAATAAGAAAACTAGTTTTTTAATTATTGTTTGCAAAATAGATGTTTTCGATTTTGGCACCTTAGATTACAGTTTTTCATTAATTTGATTGATGTGAAGGCCTGTTGTTTTGGATATTTTAATTCTGTATTTGAGTTTGTAAGTATGTGTCGTTCCATGACAAGATTTGATGTAAAGATGTGTTTGATTTTAAAAAAAAAAAGAAAAAAGGAAAATCGAAAACAAAGATATATTGTTTTGCGGGTGTTGAAGCTATAAGGCATAGATTTTTACTGGAGTGGTTGATCAACTACCTTGAAATTAGGAGGTCGTGGGTTTGATTCCAGATCTTGCAATTTGTTTTGGTTTTTCCCTTTATTTATTTATTTATTTTTGTTTTAATTAATTAAATTAAATTAATATAATTATATTAATTTAATTATTTTTTTAGGGGTGCCAAATTCGATTTATTTTATTATTTAATCTATTATCATATGTGATGTTTGATTAAATTAATTATATACATAATGTATGTCAGATAATTTAAAATTCCACCTTAGGATCATAATTATTATGCATCATTCTTAACTATAAGTGTTATGTTTTAGTTGCATGATTTTCTAAGCACGTTCATGCATAAGAATATATTATAAATGTTATAATGTATGGTATTAATGCATGATTTTGAATTTTATGAGTTATTTAAAGTATGTTGATATTTTAAATATATGAAATTGGATAAGCATGATGCATGACATTATTTAATTAAGTATAGTTTGTTATATTGAAATAAATGTTTTGTATATGCTTGGTTGATTTTCATGATTTTTTTTAACATAAGTGTTATATTAATTAAGATGAAAATAAATTTGCATTGAGCATATTACATCCATAGATTAATATAATTGTTATACTAATGTAATGTTTAGCATGTTGAATTGTTTATTTTTTAATTAAAATTTGTTTTAATTAATTAAACTATAATATGCATGTTATAGGACTAATTAGTTAATTTTATAATAGTTATAAAATTTGATAATTAGAAACCGTCAACCTATAATAAAGAGTTGCATGCAAACATAGAATTTTAGGTTTAATTTGATTTAATTTTAAATTGTTTAAAATTAAATAGATCTAAGATCACATTAATTCTAATAGGATTAGAATTATGTCTTATTTTAGTTTAATGAAAGTAAGTAGGACAAATAAGGTTTAAGATTATAAGGAAACTCCACCGGTAAAATTCTGTCTAAGGCTG
Source organism: Cucumis variabilis (assembly GCA_037974545.1). Taxonomy (NCBI): domain Eukaryota; kingdom Viridiplantae; phylum Streptophyta; class Magnoliopsida; order Cucurbitales; family Cucurbitaceae; genus Cucumis; species Cucumis variabilis. The sequence goes on from JBBPDI010069466.1 coordinate 1,813, forward strand.
GAGGTACTTAAGTTGACGGTTTACGGAACACCTCCACTACAAGAAATATCAGTTACGATAGCATAAAAAAAACGCTATCATTGATTTTGATAACGTTTTTGAAATGCTGTCATAGCCGATGCTATAAATACTTTTTATAACATAAAAGAACGCTATTGAAAATTGAATAGTATTTTTTATTGCATGGAAAAAATCGTTATCAAAATGTTTCAATATCGTTTTCAATAACATTGGAAAAATGCTATAAAAGACGTTATCAAAACGTTTCAATAGCTATTTTAATAAGGTTGAAAAAGCGCTATCAAAATATTTCAATAGCTTTTTAATAACATTGGAAAAATGTTATAAAAGACTTTTTTTAGCATTTTTTATTGCATTCGGAAAAGCGTTTTCAAAACCATTCAAAGCATTCTCTATCACGAGTAATATCAAAGTGTAAGAAAGTTTGAAACTCAAAAATGGTTTTAAAAACTTGTTTTTGTTATAAAAATTTAATGATGATTAAGAATTAAAAGGTTAGTCAGCTTTAAGAAATATGGATATATGAAAACAATGGGAACAAAAACATCACGCAACAAAATTTACTTTGAATAAGCTAAAACAACACTGCTTTATATGCTAATGGCCAAAACCAGAAACTAAGAAACAATTCAACTCCATAAGTTTGGTATCCAAAATTTAGAAGCATACTGAAAATATTGTACTATTCAAGCAGTTCAAAGATCAAACAAAAATAATACTGACAAAACAAGGCAAAAGTTCAAAGAGAAGAAAATTCTAATAGCTACTCTTGAGATCATTAACCACGTTGTATGGAATGAGAGTCACGACCTCCATTAAAGCACCTTCAACCATGAATCCTGGTTTGGGGCCTTTTGGTTGCCTCTTAGATGACTGCGCCTTTAGCCTTGGCTTCGACCTTCAGCTCGTCATTCTTCTCCTTCTTCAAGCAAAATTCCTCGGTGCATCGAGAAGGCTACACGTGCTTGACTCCAACATAAATTATCTTTTAAATAATTCTGTTTTCGACCTACAAAATCCATTCTGAACATCACAAGTTTAATAAGAAAAAGAGTCCAAATCATAATGGAAATCTCTCATCAGATTCCAAAACCCATCAAACTAACAAAGTTTAATAAGAAAAACAGTGTTCAACAAAAACTGATGTCTTCAACAAAATCATCAAAAATTTTTATTTTCTTTCTTATTTTTATTATGATATTCAACACCATCATTTTTCTACACTAAAATTAACACAAAATGTGACAACTAATTATAATTAACTTTGGTACTAAGAAATAATTACAATATAGTTATATATGTGTGTATGTATGTATATATATTATCACCTCCTCAATAGACAGCTCAACAGGAAAATAAAAAAATTATCATTGAGATCAAATAACTAACAGAAAAATAAAAAAATTATCATTGAGATCAAAGAAACCATAGCCAACAGTCATAGTGGTTGAAAACTATAAGAGATATCATGGGTTACTCCATCTTCAAAGAACTAACATAATGATAAAACGCAATGATTTTCACACTGCGCAAATTGCACCTCAAACCTTACAAATCTCACACATCAAAACATGAACTCACATAACGACAGATAGCAAAATTCACAGCAACTAAAATAGATTGGTTTCCCTAATAGAAAGATATCATTGATATAAAAGAGTTAGTGCATGAATAAACCTTTTATTTTCCTAAATATTTGCTGATATAATACATAAGATACCTAATTCATTATCTAAGTCTAACAATAAATTAGTTAAAGAACTAATAAATACCTAATTCACAAAGTAACTAAGTAAGTGATTCAATTCCAACATTCATGTTTAATGCATGGGTTTTCCAAAGCAAAGGTGGAAAGAAGTTCAAGTTCCGTATGGAATTCAGCAATTCTGCTCTTGACAAGAAGCCTCAAAAGGTTGAAACCCAAGATGGGATACTCCTGAAGGGATGGAGGAAGGCGGTTACTGCTCCAAGAAAACAAACTTTCATGAGAAAAAATTGTACCCAAAAGTTTAAAACTCATATGTAACATCAAGTAATCTCAATGTGTGGCAATTATGGTAAAATGCAAGATAACCACAAGAAGCTTAGCCTAAATTATATACATCAGTTTTGATCCTCAAGAGAACTCATAGAAGACGTTTTCCTGATAAATTAGGCTCCATTTGTTACTTTGTTGCAATTTTTAGACATTCAACCGTCTCACAAAGCAGGTTAGTTTAATTAAATTAACTCATTAACACGAAAGAAGAAAGATAACATATTGCAATAGCACCAAATATTGAAGAACTAAAAGAATTGTAACGGCAAATAATATCAATATATAGCTTTTGTTATTGATGATATTTCACTTGATGTCTATACTATTTTCCTTTTTATCTTACTACACCAATTCACAAATTCTTTTTCTTTCACAAAAAGATAGTACATGATTTAAGTAAAAGGAGCAACTAGATCGTAAAGAAATATTATCGTCCGTTTATTTATTCTTGCGCATGAAAATTTTGGTACTTTTTTCAAAACAAAGGCAAAGACATCAATGGACCAAAGTATTTTCTTCCAAGCTTTAATGGGCTTTCGATGAGTTAAAGAAAAACAAACAAAAGGAACTAATTGAAGAATATAAAATACTACAAATTTTCACAACCCTCCCCCCACCACATACAATTTTTTTTTTGAAACAATAAAATAAAAAATAAAAAACTTAAATGAAGAAGGCAATATAATATGATTATAAATAACAAAGCTTAATAATTTAGATAGACTAGGAATTCAAATTTCACTTTCATTCAAAAGAAGAAACATACCGAGCATCAGTATAGTAAGACTTCAATTGGAAGAAATCTCTTTCAAATGCATCTTGATCCTCAACCTTCACACTAAGCAACATAGCATACTCATATATATCCCCTAAAGACCGCAAGTAAATAAAAAAAATAAATGTATAAGATTTAGATTTAGAAAATGACCAAACAGGAAAGGAGAAAAAAAAAATAGAAGTCCCATGTAGATAAAAGCTCTTTTGTATAGAAGATTTTGTATTAGAATATACAAATATTTTTTCCATGATAGTGGTGCAACCTAGGATAAGAGGAACCATTAATTCAAAAAAAAAAAAAAAAAGAATTCACAACAGCTCAGGCCTAACACGTAACTTGAAATTTAAAGTTGTTGGTGATTTTGGTAAGAGCAAAATATCAAATAGTAGGCTAAGAGAAAACCAACTACATCGGCAAGATATTTAATGTTTACAAAATCTGGACTAAAAGTAAAAATAAAATTTTACCAACATACAAAGGCAATCATAAACAATGGAGTACAAAAGTGATTAAATAGTTGAATTTTTCTAGTAGAGAGCATAAACAATAGTTACATGTAAATAAGCCTATGGATTCTTTTCTTTGCCATTTGAATACTCATGACAACAAGAAAATGTAGACTTAACACACAATGGAAAGTTCAAATACATAAATATAAACCATGAAATTGTCCTTGATGACACTTTTATGGTCATCGATAAAAGTATATATCAAGCTCTTGTATGTAGACAATGATATGTTGCTTGCAGAGCTTTGACAATACCTTATGGAGATTAATATAGATCATGATTAATCAAGAAAGAGTGCCTTCACACATAAAGCATACATGCACTAGAAAAAAATAAATTTTTTTGAGTATTCCTGGTGAAGACTTGCTAGTGAAGAGAATAGAGTACTAATCAACAGCTCTGACTCTGATCCCAGAAATTAGGTGTCTGAATTGGCAATAACTAAATTTTACTTTTGGAAGTTCTCATTATCAGACCGCAAGCAAAAACTACTAAAATCTAAATGGATAATTTCATAAAATGAAGAAGTAATGGGCAAACAAACTAACCGTTCTAATGGCTCCTCCACAGTTATTGCTATGAGGGCTACTTCATACTGCCGTCTTTCTTTTAGAAGCAAAAACTATATGTGATCAAATAATAAGAAATATAATACAAAATAAATTAATTATTAACAAACAAATTTGATTTTCAGAAATTGAAGATGAAGTTGCTATCAAAATCACAAATACACAATTAAAAGTTTGAAGGAATGAAAGTGCTCAACAGTTAAAAAGTTTGAAGGAATGAAGTAAAAAAAAGAAAGTAGTGGAACTGTCTAATTATGATCTCAATCTAGGAATAAAATCCAGGGAAAGAAGCCAATGAGCCTATAAAACCAAATAACTTCCATATTTCAACAAAAACATTGTCAACTTTGATACATTAATCGAAATTCATACTCATATAGGAATTATTGATTTTCCAATCGGTCAGAGTAGATGCATAACATTCCATACCAAGCTGATAATTATTTACCACAAAGAATCAACAAAACAAGAACAAATATATATTAATTGTAGACAACTGAGGTTAGAATACAACAAGAACAAATATACATTCCATAACAAGCTCATGCTTTGATAAACTATTGTGAAAGCATATAAAGAGAAGCAAAACAACTTTAACATTAGTAAGCTTACTTAGATCTGGAACTCCATCAACTTTAAACGCCTCATCATTTGGTGCAAATATAGTCAATCCTTTCTCAACTGCCGATTCATAAGTCTTAATCATACCGTTAGAAATAATCAGTGCTGGAGCTGTTAAAATCCCCTACATCTCAATAACCAAAATGTTGTATGGCAAACTCACAACCGACTTTGTGTAACTTGATTCAAGTTTAGATTCGGGTACAACGTAACAGAATCCAACCTTACCACCTTGGAGATAGGTAATGTTGATGAAATATAGATTTCCAGGCACATGACCTGTGGTTTGGTATAAGCATAGTGGAGAGAGTGGTCCCATTGGAGATCTTATGGAGTTTTGTGAGATTGTAGTAGTCCAAGACGATGAGGAGACTGAGGAGATTTTTGATAATGGAGAGAGGATGTTTGTCAAGAATGGGAGAGAGAGAGCGTCATTGGCAACGACAAGGACAATAATAATCTAACTGTTGTTTATCTCATCAGCAAGTTTAGTTTGTTGGAGATAATTGCCGAAAACATTGTACTGAGGGAAGTCTTTCAGAATGTCGGTAATATTGTGGGCAGAGACGATGATAGTAGTGGCAGCGAAGGTGAGGAAGAGGATAAGAGATTTGAAAGCCGCCATGGGAAATAGAGAAAGAGAAAAGAGGAAGGATGATACAGAGGATGGGTTTGTGAGAAGTGGGAAATCAGGGGAGGGGTCTGTGAGAGAAGAGGGAAATTGGTGGAAGTCTGAAAAAATAAAAAAGGAACATTTGAGGCCATAAGAATACGTACAAAACCTAAAAAAATTCATTTTTTTCGTTTTTGCCTTTTTTTCCTTCTATTTGTTGTAGCGTAATACTAAATATGCTATTGTTGGATGTTTTATTATAAGAGTTATAATAAGAATAGACTTAGATTCATTTAGTAGGAATTTAGCTAAGTACAACAAACCCTAAATTAATAGAGAATATTTTAGTGAAAGAAAAATGGTATATATGACATATCAATTTTTAGTTCTCACATCTCTAAGAGTTCACACGTGAGATTCATACTCGGCTTCGTGTCACCCTGGAAGCGACCTCCCTTTGGAGAGTGTTTGTATGGGTCAATAACAAGGTGAATAGGGAAAATGTTCATAGTAAGTAGGAGAAGGACGCGTGTCAACATATCCTACGGTCTCCTCCATTAGGTTGGAACAACGCAAATTCCAAAAATGGATAGGTTTTGTAGGTTAATCTTCACTAGCTGTCTTTCCCTTCGGCAACTTGTTGAAGTGTACCTCTGGGAACTTAAAATGGTAGGGTCATGTTTACGGGATGAATTAAGTTAATTAATGAATCCTTAACTAATCTACGATAGCTAAGAACTATAGGAATATGAGTTATTCTGGTATTAGTAATTAGCTGAGATTGTCTAAATTTAGGAGAGGAGTAGCTGATCACCCTTTGGTGGCTGTTGCTCTAAACTTTTGAAGTATCATTGCAAAAACTAAATCATTTGTTTGATTAGGGTTCTTTGATTGCTTGTTTTTGGTGAATTGATTGGATTATTTTGTGTAATAGGTTAAGAAAAAGATAATAAATATGACTAATTGATTGTTTCAGCATGTCTTCTTCAATCATTCAACTGCTTAAAGACAAAAAATTAACTGGCGAGAATTATGCGATGTGGAAGTTGTACCTGAATAGGATTCTAGCAGTCGATGATCTATGCTTCGTCTTAATGGAGGAATGTCCTCTTTTTCTTGCTCGTAATGCATTCTAGATTGTCAAGGATGCATATGTCATATTTTCTTCATTTCAATTTCACCCTATGATCTTTAGACAAAGGCTAATAACAAGGCCCGCGTCTACATCTTGGCCAATATGTCTGACGTACAGAGCAAGAAGCATGAGTCCATAGTCACTACACGTCAGATTATGGACTCCCTTCAGGAGATGTTTAGGCTACCGTCTATTCAAATCTGGCACGAGGCCATTAAATACGTTTATAATGCCTGTATGAAAAAGGATCAATGTGTTAGAGAACATGTTCTCGATTTGATGGTCCAATTCAATGTGGCATAAATGAACAGGATAGTCATTGACAAGCAGAGTCAAGTGTCCTTTATCTTGAAATCTCTTTCGAAGAGCTTCCTTTAATTCCGTATTAATGTGGTCATGAACAAGATAAAGTACAACATGATTATCCTCCTAAATGAGTTGCAGACTTTTCAGTCTCTTATGAAAAATAAAGTGTTGGATTTTATGTCCTAAGAGTTGTAGTTTGTAATCATATTTTATTCAATAAAGTCATCATTAAGAAATCGAATACTATAATCTTAAATCCAATAAACTAAGTCCTAAGGCTATTTATGAGTAAACTTGAACTTTATGTAAAGACATAAATGTGAGTCAAGTTCGAGTAATAGCCTAAATAGTCTATAGTATATGAACAAAGGTTGGACGCCTTATTTAGTGAAACTGTGGATGTGGTCTGCTTTGTAGTTAGTACAAACGAAGTGATCCTGAATCGTTCATGTAGAGACATGAAAGTAGGGGCATCATATGTAAAGTATTTGCATAAGATTGAACCATGAAATAGTCACTTTTATGTTATAACGTTGTTTACTATTTAAAATTAACTATCTCGATTATTGATGACCTAAGTAACTTAATCTTAATCCTGAGCTAACTATAAACTCATGTTCATTTGAGATTATCCTTAGATCTGCATAGGTAAGGGCAACTCATCAGTGTTGGCCTAATAAGTCTCCCATTTCAGGAGTAAAATCGAGTCGATAGTTGGGGACATAGGTGCAAGATGGAATTCACTCCTGATCTCATTAGAGTCAGTAGATAGGTTGTTCCCTTATGCACTGTATCCAGGTCTTGAACAAGGGGCCCCACCCTCTAGTTGGCTCAAGAGGGATATGATTTATAGATTGGACCTTAAACCAATTGTTCAATAGTGGATCAGTAGGATTTAAGGAACAAGATATAGTCTCGGGTGTAAAATGATAATTTGACCCAGCCGAGGTTACGAACAACCTTTGAAGGATTATCTTACTGATCATGGTTATATCAAATGGACACAAATATATCTATAGTGAGGGGAGTGCAACTGCAAGACTTTAGTGGAATGATCCCTTAGTTAACGAATGTTGATTAACTTGGTCTAAAAGAGTTTAGTAAGTTAATCTTGAATCGTTGGAGTCCATGATCTATAGGTCCATTAGGTTCCCCTTCTAGCTCATATGGAATAAACATAGAACAGTGTGATGAAATAAGTCGAATTATTCTAATTGAGAGAAAAGAGAGAAACCGACAAGTATATGTGATATAGTCATTGGATTTTAGATTAGAAATAGAGCTTTATGTTTAAATGGGATTTAAATATTATAAATATGAATACGGATTCATACTCGAAAGCTCGAAAATGATGGACATAATCAAAGTTATAAAAAAAATCAAAATGTTGACTTTTGACTTTGAAAAGTCAAACTTTGACCGATAATATATTCAAATATGATTTGAATTTTGAGAAAATGAATGTGGATTCATGTTTGGGATGTCAAAATTAGTCAAGATGGACAAAATAGTAAAAAGTCATAATGTTGACTTTAGATTTGAAAAAGTCAAACTTTAACTTTTGACCAAAAGACTATTTTGCCCTTTGACCAAAGTTAGTGGGAAAATCCAACATTTTATTGGATAATCCCACTAACTCTAGTGGGCTAAGTGTTGTATTTAGATGAAGACAAAAAGTCCACTAGAGAAAGTGGACTTTGAGTTGTTGGGCTTTAGTATTGCATGGAAAATCGTTATAAATAGGGTTTTTGAACTCATTTAATGGGTTGACTATTTTTAAATTTGGGCTCTCACTCCAAATTATTTTTCTTTTTTTTTTCTTAGTTTAAAAAAAGAAAGAAAATTTACCAAGCCCATTTATTTTTCTCTTCTGGTTCTTTCATCCAACAAGTCCCCCAATTCGGTTATGAGTCTAGAGGATAGTAGCTCAACCTTAGTGGTTGTTCAAAAAAAAATGGAGCTTCGAATGTAAGTATTCTAAAACCCTATTTTTCGGATTATGGTTCTTTTGTTAATTAAGAGCAATTAGGATAGAATTTCGATTCTTTTTTCGTTGTGCATGTCTTAGTTCTATCATAAGGGACAAAAAGAAGAAGAGGCAAATGTTGCCCAATCTAAGAGGTTTCAGAAGGGTTCATCCTCTAGAACTAAGTCTGTACCTTCATTCCATGGGTCAAAGAAGATTCAGAAGAAGAAAGAAGGAAAGAGGAAGGGTCTTACTTCTGCTTCCTAGGGCAAAGGGAAGGCTAAGGTAGCTGACAAAGGAAAGTGTTACCACTCCAATGTGGATGGACACTAGAAGAGAAACTGCCCCAAGTACCTTGCTGAGAAAAAGAAGGAAAAGGAAGGTAAATATATTTACTTGTCTTAGAAACTTGTTTAGTGAAAAATGACTAAAAGGCCTAAATACTTGATTCGGGAGCCACTAATCATGTTTGTTCTTCTTTACAAGAAACTAGTTCCTTCTAGCAGATCGAAGAGGATGAGATGATGCTTAAGATTGGAACGGGAGATGTCATTTCAGCTCATGTAGTAGGAGATGCCAAGTTTTTTTTTTTAAATAGATTCTTGTTTTTTTTTTTTTTGAAAAATTGAACATAGTTTCTAAGATTAAGAGGAACTTAATTTCTGTTTATTTTCTTATTGAACAATTATACTCGGTTATTTTTTTTTCTTTAAATGAAGCATTCATTTTTAAGAATAGTGTACATATTTGTTCAGTTAAACTTGAAGATGACTTGTATGCATTAAGACATAATGAAGCAAAAGAAATTTTAAATCATGAGATGTTTAAAACTACCAAAACTCAAAATAAAAGGCAATGGATTTCTCCTAATAACAATACCTATCTTTGGCATTTAATATTAGGTCACATTAATCACGATAGGATCGGGAGATTGGTAAAGAATTGACTTCTAAATGAGTTAGAAGATGATTCATTGTCTCCATGTGAATATTATCTTGAAGGAAAGATGACTAAAAGACCTTTTACTGGAAAAGATTATAGAGTCAAAGAGCCTCTAAAACTTATATATTCAGACCTCTGTGGTTCAATGAATGTAAAAGCTAGAGGAGGTTTTGTATACTTCATCTCTTTTATAAATGATTATTCAAGGTATGATTATTTATACTTATAGGGCATAAGTCTGAAACTCTTGAAAAGTTCAAAGAGTATAAGCCTGAAGTTAAAAATCTATTAAGTAAAAAGATTAAAATACTTCGATCTGATCGACGTGGAGAATACAAAGATTTGAGATTTTAGGACTATATGATAAAACATGGAATCCAATCCCAACTTTCAGCACCTGGTGCACCTCAATAAAATAGTGTATCAGAAAGAAGAAATAGAACCTTGTTAGACATGGTTTGTTCAACGATTAGCTATGCTCACTTGTTTAGCTTGTTTTAGAAGTATGTGGTCGAGACTACAATTCATATTTTGAACAATTTACCTCGAAGAGTATTTTTGAAACACCTTTCGAGTTGCGGAAAGGACGTAAACCTAGTTTAAGTCACTTTAGAATTTGCAGTTGTTCAGCTCTCGTATTAGTTACAAATCTCAAGAAGTTGGAAAAACATTCAAGGTTATGCCAATTTGTTGATTACCCTAAAGAAATGAGAGGTGGCATATTCTTTGATCCATAAGAAAACAGAATGTTTGCATCGACAAATGCTACTTTCTTGGAAGAAGATCACATGAGTGATCATAAACCACGAAGCAAATTAGTATTAAGTGAAACTACTATAAGTCAACAAGGATTGTTGATGAAGCTAGTCCCTTATCAAGAGTTGATGAAGCCAACACATTAGGCCAGTCTTATCCTTCTCAATCGTTGAGAATGCCTCGATGCAGTGGTAGGGTTGTATCATAACCTAACCATGACTTGGATTTAATCGAAACTCAGATTGTTATACTAGATGATGGCGTTGAGGATCCATTGTCCTATAAACAGATAATGAATGATGTAGACAATGACAAATGGGTCAAAACAATAGACCTTGAAATGGAGTCTGTGTACTTCAATTTAGTGTGGGAACTTGTAGGTCTACTTGAAGGGGTAAAACCTATAGGATGCAAATGGATGTATAAGAGAAAGATAGATCTAGACACATACCTTCAAAGCAAAACTTGTAGTAAAAGGGTATATCCAAAGTGTAGGGGTTGACTATGAGGAAACTTTTTCTTCGGTTGCTATGTTAAAGTCTATAGGGATTCTCTTGTGCATAGCCACTTTTTATGATTATGAATATGGAAAATGGATGTCAAGATTGCTTTTCTGAATGACAATCTTGAAGAAGTATCTTTATATTTTAGCCCAATGGGTTCATAACCCAAGGTTAGGAGTAAAAGTACTTTCTTCAAGATCTTGGAACATTAGATTTGATACTGTGATCAAATATTACGATTATGACGAAAACGTTGATGAACTTGTGTATATAAGAAAATCAACAAAGGTAAAGTAGTTTTCTTGGCACTTTATGTGGATAATATCCTTCTCATTAGAAATGATGTAGGATACCTAACTGGCGTTAAAACTTGGCTAGCAGACCAATTCCAAATGAAAAATTTGGGAGAGACACAATATGTTATAGGGATGCAAATCCTAAGGGATCGTATGAACAAAATGCTAGCACTGTCTCAAGCAACCTATATCGATAAAATGTTGGTTCAATATTTGATGAAAAACTCTAACAAGGATTTATTATCTTTCAGGCACAAGATTTACTTGTCTAAGGAATTATGTCCTAGGACACCTCAAGATAAGGATATGAGACATATTCCCTATGCCTTAGCTGAGGGCAACTTAATGTATGTTATGCTCTGTACTACGCTGGACATTTTGTTATACAGTGGGAATAATCACTAGATATCAGTCTAAGCCAGGGTTAGACCACTGGAGGACGGTTAAAATTGTTCTCAAGAATTTAAAGAGAATGAAAGACTACATGCTTGTGTATGGAGCTAAGGATTTGATCATTATAGGACACACTGACTCTGATTTTCAAACCAATAAAGATTTTAGGAAATCCACATCGAGATCAGTATTCACTCTAATCGGGAGAGCAGTGGTATGGCGTATCATCAAGTAAGGAGGCATTGTAGACTCTACTATGAAGCCTGAGTACATTGCTGCTTATGAAGTAGCAAAAGAAACAGTTTGGCTTAGGAAGTTTCTGCATGATTTGGAAATTGTTCCAAACATTAACATGCCCATCACTTAATATTGAGATAATAGTGGGGCATATTACTTATTCATTTACAAAGACTCTACCGGCTAAAGTAATTAAGAGTCTTCTAAAAAGTCTAGGTCTACGAGTTATGTACATTAGGTAATTTAAGACAAGTGGGAGATGTGTAATGGGTATGAGGATGCCCTAGCTTATTGTATTTGTATATATACATTTTATCTAATATACTTGTACATTTTACCATTTCGAATGTCAGAGGATTACTTTATTATGTACATCCCATATAGACTAAAGTTTTAGTCCAAGTGGGACTTTGTTATGATTTATGTCCTAAAACTCGTAGATTGTAAATATAATCCATTGACCGTTGTTAATAAAATGTATGATTGTAATAATTATTATTGATTATATTATTAGTTTTGTCTTAATAACACAAATCTAATAAACTAACATCTTAAGTTGTTTAATGAGTCTTGAACAATATGTAAATATAAACCAGGATTGATGTTTGAGATCAGCTTAAAGGGTCTATAGTATAAGGATAAGACTGGGTACCTTATCCTGGTAACATTGTGGATACGGATCACTTTATATTTGATACAAATACAATAATGCAACACGTTCGTGTAGTTGACATGCGAGTGAGGGTATCCTATGCAATGAGTTTGTATAAGATCGGGCGACATAGTAACCACTAGATGTAACTTTGTTAACTAGTTTCGTTTCTATTTCATTAGGATGACCTAGGTAACTTAGTCTTAATCCTGAGTGTATTATGAAATCTTGTTAGCGAGAAATTTTCCTTTGATTTGTACGGATAAGAGTTGCTAGATCACCGACTTAATAAGCTTATCATTTTCTGGACAAGACCAAGTGAAAAGTTGGGAACATAATTACACTAGATGAAATTTACTGTGTTCCTACTTTAGGGTAAGTAGATGAGTGTGCCCTTAAATGGTGTCTCTATGACTTGAACAAAGTGTCCTACCCTCTCTGTGGCACGAGAGGGGGTTTCTGTTTATTGGTAGGACCATAAACAGGTTGTTCTTTAGAAAAGCACTGGTATTTAAGGATTAGAGGTAACCCGTGGGTAAAACTTTAATTTGATCCAGCTGGTGTTACGAACACGCGTGAAGGAGTAACTTACAGTTAATAGTTTATATTCGTCGACACAGAAATATATCTACAGTGAGAAGAGTTCAGTCGTGAGTCTTTACTAGAGTGTATACAGTTAACGAATATGGATTAATGTGGTTAATGAGTTAGCCAATTAATCTCTGATTGTTGTAGCTTCTGATCTGTAGGTCCATTAGGCCCCATTTCTAGCTCGTAAAGGGTAATGAGATTAATTTATATTGGTTGTAATCTGAAATGTTCAAAATTACTTTGGGAATTAGTTTAATGTATGGTGATACATATAATATAAAGTTTATTAAATTTTTTATATAAATTTAATGTGAAATGGATTCATATTAAAATTATTAGTTATGAGAAGAAACTTATATTTAAATACTATTTTAATTTAATTAAAACTAAATATAAGATTTTTTATTTAGCTATTAATTAATTGAGAATTAATTAATAGTTTAGTTTTATTTAATTAAATTTGATTTAATTAAATTAGTATAAAACTATCAGATATTGGAGAGATATTCATTAAATAAAATTTAAATAAAATATTAATCAAATATGATTTAATTAGTTATTAACTAATTGATTAATGGTTATTGGCTTATGTTGGAATTTCTAGGTTATTTAAATGAAATATTAATAAAATATCTCTCCAATATTTGATGGTTTTATATTAATTTAATTTAATTAAATAAAACTAAATTATTAATTAATTCTCCAATTAATTAATATCTAAATTAAATATCTTATATTTAACTTAAATTAAATTTGAATCACATTCAAATATATGTTTCTCTCATAACCAATAAATTAATTTTGAATCATATCCAAATTAAATTTATATAATAAAGTTTGATAAACTTTATCTTATAATGTATCACTGTACATTAGACTAATTCTCAAAGTAAATTTGAACATTTCAAATTACGACAAATATAAATAAATCTCATTATCCTTAAGCAGCTAGCAAGGGGACCTAATGGACTTATATATCAGAAGCTACAACGATCTGAGATTAATTGGCTAAACTCATTAACCACATTAATCGATATTCATTAACTGTGTACACTCCACTGAAGACTCACAGCTGAACTCTTCTCACTGTAGATATATTTCTGTGTTTACGGATATAGACTAATACAATTAGTTAGTCTTTCACGAGTGTTTGTAACAATAGTTGGGTCAACTTACTGTTTTACCATTGGGTTAACTCTAATCGTTAAATACCAGTGCTGCTTAATGAATAGCCTGTTTATGGTCCTACCAATAATCAGAAACCTCTTTCGTGCCATAGAGAGGGTAAGGACTCTTTGTTCATGTCCTGGAGACATCATTTACTAGAACACTCATTTACTTACCCTAAAGTAGGAAATGAGTGAATTCCATCTTGTGTAATTATGTTCCCAGCTCCCCACTTCGTCTTAAGTTGACGATCTAGTCACTCTCATTGGTACAAATCAAAGGACAATCCCTCACAAATAAGAGTTCATAATACACTCAAGATTAAGACTAAGTTACCTAGGTCATCCTAATCAAATTGAAACCTAACTAGGTAACAGAGTTATATCTAGTGGTTACTATTTCACGTTCCGGTCTTATGCAAACGCATTGCATCGAATACCCTCACTCACATGTCAACTACACGAACGTGTTGGATCATTGTGTTTGTATCAAATACAAAAATTAGTCGTATCCATAGTGTTACTAAGATAAGGTATCCAACCTTATCCCTATACTATAGACCCTTTAAGTTGATCTCGAATATTGATCCCTATATGTCTCTACATACTGTTCAAGACTCATTAAACAATTTAGGATGTTAGTTTATTGGATTTGGATTACTAAAACAAAACTAATAATGTAATCAATAACAATTATTACAATAATAACACTTTATTAATAATGGTCAATGGATTATATTTACAATCTACGAGTTTTAGGACATAAATTCCATCAGTACCTTGGGTTAATAATTGTATGAACTAGAGAAACAAGTACAGCTAAAGACAAACACAACCAAAGTTTGGTAACCTAGTTTGATGACACATCATCTACATTTGGGAACCTTAGGTCCATGATAAGAGATTATATTGTTCGTGTAATAATTGACCATTATAATGTTATGACTCAATATATAATACTTTACTCAAATTCATCGTGTCGACCATAGACTGACTCAACAATCAGAAATATGTTATACAATAACAAAATCATAACATTAATGGGATCACTCCCCATTAATCAATATTCACGTGTAACTCTAGCTTCAAGCATCCTTGAGAGCTATTTTATCTCTTATTTTTGGTATGCTATATCGTCACTTATTACTTCTTGAAAGTGCATTCAGAACACTTAATAATTCATAGAGTATATCTGCGAACCAATGTAGAAAGGCAAAGACTTATTTTCTCAATCAATTCTGTATGCGAACCAACTTTCAATAATCTGAACAGATAATAAGATCCAAACTGTCCAACAAAAGGGGAATATCGTAACGACAATCCAACAAATCTCAACCATCATATTTAACAAATATAATTAATAAATCAATCTAATAAAGGGAGTGAGACCACATCATAACAGGGTATTTCTCAAAAGTGATTGTGGTAGTTCCCTCCAAAACTTCCTAGGTGAAACCTCAA
>JBBPDI010069491.1:0-17360 GCA_037974545.1 Cucumis variabilis
ATGACAAGGTTTGCATCAACATCGTCTGACATATTGAGCAAGACATGAGGCTATGGTCACTGCACGTCAGATCATGAACTCCCTTCAAGAGATGTTTGGACAATCGTCCTTTCAGATCTAGCAAGAGGCTATTAAATATGTTTATAATGTACGTATGAAGAGGACCAATCTATTAGAGAACATGTTCTCAACTTGATACTCCAGCTAACATAGTAGAAATAAATGGAGCGGTCTTTGATAAGAATGTCAAGTGTCATTTATCTTGAAATGTCTTTAAAAAATCTTTCTTTAATCCCTCAATGACGAATATGATAGAGTACAACATGGCTACCCTCCTAAATGAGTTGCAGATTTTCAGTCTCTTAAGGGACAAAAAGAAGGAGAGGAAATGTTGCCTATTCTAGGAGATTTGAGAAGGGTTCATCCTCTAGAACCAAGTTTGCCCCTTCATCTTCTGGATCTAAGAAAATTAAGAAGAAGAATGGGGGGAAGGGAAGAGAAAGTACCCCAAGTACCTTGCTAAGAAGAAGGAAAAGGAAGGTAAATGTGATTTTCTTGTTCTAGAAACTTGTTTAATGGAACATGAACAAAATGCATAAATACTTGATTCAGGAGCCGTTAACCATGTTTGTTCTTCTTTACAAGAAACTAGTTCCTTCCAGCAGCATGAGGAGGATGAAATGATGCTCAAGGTTGGAACGGAAGATGTCATTTCAACTCATGTAGTGGGAGATGTTAAGTTATTTTTCATAAATAGATTTCAGTTTTTAGAAAACTTGTACATAGTTCCTAAGACTAAAAGAAATCTTATATCTATTTCTTGTCTTATTGAACAATCATATAGTGTAACTTTTTCTTTGAATGAAGCATTCATTTCAAAGAATGGTTTATACATTTGTTCAGCTATGCTTGAAAACAAGTTGTACATATTAAGACCTAACGAAGTGAAAGCACTTTTAAATCATGAGATGTTTAAAACTGCTAACACTTAAAATAAAATGTCTTAATAACAATACCTATCTTTGGCATTTAAGATTAGGTCACATTCGATCGAAATGAGAGATTGGTAAAAAAAATGGACTTCTAAATGAGTTAGAAGGTGATTCATTACCTTAATGTAAATCTTGTCTTTATGGAAAAATGACTAAAAGACCTTTTAGTGGAAAAAAGGTTATCGAGCCAAAGAGCCCTTAAAACTTGTACACTTAGATCTCTGTGGTTCAATGAAAGTGAAAGCTCGAGGAAGTTTTAAATACTTCATTTCTTTTATAGATGATTATTCAAGGTATTGTTATTTATACTTAATGGAGCATAAGTCTGGAGCTTTTGAAAAGTTGAAGAAGTATAAGGCTGAAGTTGAAAATCTATTAAATAAAAAGATTGAAATACTTCGATTTGATCGAGGTGGAGAGTACATGGATTTGAGATTCTAGGACTACATCGTAGAACATGGAATGCAATCCCAACTCTCAGCATCTAGTAAAACTCAACAAAATGGTATATCATAAAGGAGAAATAGAACCCTCTTTGATAGGGTTTGTTCAATGATGAGCTATACTATATTGCCTCGCTCATTTTGGAGGTATGTAGTAGAAACTGCAATTCATATCTTAAACATTGTTTCCTCGAAGAGTGTTTTTTAAACACCTTTCAAGTTATGGAGAGAACGTAAGCCTAATTTAAGTCACTTCAGAATATGGAGTTGTCCAGCACACGTGTTAGTCATAAATCTCAAGAAGTTGGAACCACGTTCAAAGTTATGCCAACTTATTGGTTATCCTAAAGAAAAAAAAGTGGTATATTCTTCAATTAACAAGAAAATAGAGGGCTTGTGTCGACAAATGCTACTTTCATGGAAGAAGACCATATGAGAGATCATAAACTATGAAGCAAATTAGTATTAAATAAATTTACTAATGAATCAACAAGAGTTGTTGATGAAGCTGGTCCCTCATCAAGAGTTGATGAAACCAACACATCAGGTTAGTCTCGTCCTTCTTAATTGTTGAGAATGCCTCGACGTAGTGAAAGGATTCTATCACAACCTAACTGTTACTTGGGTTTAACTTAAACTCAGGTTGTCATACCAGATGATGGCATTGAGAATCCATTGTCCTATAAATCGACAATTAATGATGTAGATAAGAACCAATGGGTCAAAGCCATGGACCTTGAAATGGAGTTAATGTACTTCAATACAGTGTGAGAGCTTATAGATCTACCTAAAGGGGTGAAACCTATAAGGTGTAAATGGATTTATAGGAGAAATAGAGATTTAGATGCAAAGGAACAAACCTTCAAAGCTAGGTTTGTAGCAAAAGGGTATACCCAAAGGGAAAGGGTTGACTATGAGAAAAATTTTTTCCTTGTTGCTATGTTAAAGGTTATAAGGATTCTCTTGTCCATAGTCACATTTTTTTATTATGAAATATGACAAATGGATGTCAAGATTGTATTTTTGAATGACAATATATCTTGAAGAGAGTATCTTTATGTCTCAGCCCAAGAGGTTCAGAAACCAAAGTTATGAGCAAAAAGTTTGCAAATTAAATCGATCAATTTATGGGTTGAAACAAGCATCAAGATCTTGGAATATTAGGTTTGATACTACGATCAAATCTTATGATTTTAACCAAGATGTTGATGAACCTCATGTATACAAGAAAATCAACAAAGGTAAAGTAACTTTCTTTGTAAGTAGACGATATATTCCTCACTGTGAATGATGTAGGATACCTAATTGACGTTAAAACATGGCTAGCAGCTCAATTCCAAATGAAAGATTTGAGAGAGGCATGATATATTCTTGAGATCCAAATCATAAGAGATCGTAAGAATAAAACACTAGCACTATCTCAGGGAACCTATATCAACAAAATGTTGGTTTGATATTCAATGTCGAACTCTAAGAAGAGTTTATTACCTTTCAGGCACGTGGTTGACTTATATAAGAAACAGTGTCCTAAAACACCTCAAAAAGTTGAGGTATGAAACGTATTCCCTATGCCTCAGCTGTGGACATCTTAGTGTATGTTATGCTCTGAAATAGGCTAGACATTTGTTATGCAGTGGGAATAGTCAGTAGATAATAGTCCAACCCAAGGTTAGACCACTGGACGACAGTTAAAATTATTCTCAAGTATCTTAGAAGAACGAGAGACTACATGCTTGTGTATCTCCTAATGATTTGATCCTTACAAGATACACTAACTCTGATTTCCAAACTGATAAGAATTCTAGGAAATTCACGTAGGAAATAGTGTCCATCCTAAACGGAGGAGTTGTGGTATGGTGTAGCATCGAGCAAGGATGCATTGCAGACTCTTCTATAGAGGCTGAGTACGTCTCTTCTTGTGAAGCAGCAAAAGAAGTAGTTTAGCTTTTTAAAAGTTGTTCCAAACGTGAACGTGCCCATTCCTCTATATTGTGATAACATTGGGACAGTAACCAATTTTAAAGAACCTTATAGCACAAACGAGGAAAACGCATAAAGAGGAAGTACCATCTGATACGAGACATTGTGTAACGAGGGGATGTGATTATAACCAAGATCGCTTTGGAGCATAACATTGTTTACGCTTTTATAAAAACTCTCATGACTAAAGTGTTCGAGGGTTATCTAGAAAGTCTAGGTCTGCGAGATATGTACATTAAGTAGTCTAGGACAAGTGGGAGATGTGTAATGAGTATTAGTTTATTGTATTTGTATATATACGTTTTATCTAATATACTTGTACATTTTACCATTTTCAATGTTTAATGATTAGTTTATTGATTTGTACGGGTGAGAGTGGCCAAATTGCCAACTCAATATACTTATCATTTTGGGGACAAGATCGTGTGGAGAGCTAAGAACATAATCAAACAAGATAGAATTCACTCTTTTCCAACTTTAGGATAAGTAGATGAGTGTTTCCTTAAATGATGTCTTTAAGACTTGAGTAAAGGGTCCTACCCGTTTTATGGCACAAGAGAAGATTTTACAGAACTATTCTTCAAATTAATTTTGGAATCCCAAAATACTAGTACATTAGCAAAAATAATTAAGAAACTAATTTTCTTATTAGGACTTAAAGGCTAAGCATGCTTTCTAATTATAGATTAGAGAAAGAAAGATTTACTTGTTTATGTCTCTGAATCTATAAAGTAATCTCCAAATTGGGACAGCACCAGTCGGAGACTTTCCTATCCTCTAGAATGAGATTAGTTTGTGGGAACCAATTGGAATGAGAAAAATGTTTAGAAAGAAACTATTTTTTTTTTTGCAGAGAGCAAAAGCATTAGTTTTTTTTTGTTGAATCGATCAAAAACTTTGTTTTCTTTTAGACATTTATAACTCTCTTTCCTTCTTGGAGTAGGAAATAGAGTACGAGAGAATCATGTGATTCTATTCTTTTAAGAAATATTAACCATTAATCAATTAGTTAATAATTAATTAAATCATATTTAATTAATATTTTATTAAATCTTATTCAATGAATATCTCTCCAATATCTTATAACTTTATATCAATTTAATTAAATCAAATTTAATTAAATAAAATAAAACTAAACTATTACTTAATTCTCCAATTAATCAAATTTAATTAAATAAAATAAAACTTTATATTATAATGTATCACTATAGATTAAACTAATTCCTAAAGTATTTTTTAACATTTTAAATTACAACCAATATAAATAAACCTCATTACCCTTTACGAGCTAGGAAGGGGACCTAATAGACCTACAGATCAGAAACTACAATGATCTAAGATTAATTGGCTAAACTCATTAACCACATTAATCAATATTCGTTAACTGTGTGTACACTCCGTCAAAGACTCACAGTTGAACTCTTCTCGTTGTAGATATATTTCTATGTCCATAAATATAAACCAATAACAGTGAGTTAGTCTTTCATGAGTGTTCTAACACCAGCTGGGTCAAATTATAGTTTTATGCATGGGTTACCTCTAATCCTTAAATATCAGTGCTCCTCTAATAAACAATTTGTTTATGGTCTTACCAATAAATAAAAATTTTTCTCGTGCCATAGAGAGGGTAGGACCCTTTGTTCAAGTCTTAGAGACACCATTTAAGGGAACAATCATCTACTTATCCTAAAGTAGGAAAGAAGTTAATTCCATCTTGTGTAATTATGTTTCCAACTTCTCACTCGGTATTGATTCTAAAATGAAAAACTTATTGAGTCGACGATCTAACCACTCTCACCCGTACAAATCAAAGGATAATCTCTCACGAACAGGAGATCACAATACACTCAGGATTAAAACTAAGCTACTTAGGTCATTCTAATGAAATAGAAATCTAACTAGTTAATGAAGTTACATCTAGTGATTACTATTTTATGGTTTGGTCTTATGCAAACTCATTGCATAGGATACGCTCACTCACATGTCAACTACATGAATGTGTTGGATCATTGCGTTTGTATTAAATACAAAGTGAGCCATATCCATAGTGATACCAGGATAAGGTATCCAGCCTTATCTCTATATTGTAGACCCTTTAAGCTGATCTCAAACATTGATCCCTGTATGTCTCTACATACTGTTCAAGACTCATTGAACAGTTTAGGATGTTAGTTTATTGGATTTGGGTTATTAAAACAAAATTAATAATATAATCAATAACAACTATTACAATAATAACACCTTATTAACATCGGTCAATAGATTATATTTACAATTTACGAGTTTTAGGACATAAATCCCAACAGGTTGTTCATTAGAGAAATTGTGAGATCCTAATTCGAAAGAGAAGGGACCATTACTGATTTCAAAAGTGTTGACAAATCCTAAGAAAAAGGATGCGAAAGAGAATGGGTGACGTAAAGAGAAATGCATAAGCCAAGATTCCATCGCATAAAGTTGGCAACGTGATAAAAGTGACTGAGAAAGAAAGGCTTTGCATTAGGCATCGAGGGTGAGGAGTTTGGGGCAATACTGCTAGAAGAAGTTGTACGCCCCAAAGGTTGTGGCGAGAAAGTGAACGTCTTATCAAGCGAGATGACAACTCGCGGTGGGAAAGGAAATGACGATAACTTTTCAGGAAGAGAAAAAGGCAGTTGGACAATTAAGAATTTTGCTTTCCAAAGAGATAATAGTGTGCGTCTCAAGGAAAAGTTAAATCGTTGTTGACGATCAGTTACATGTCAAGTTCAGATTGGTAGCGTAATGCGATGCGTTAATAAGATGACACATGTTAAGCAAGGAAGTGACTTTTAAAGGTGAAAGACCTCTATAAATAGAGGCTGAAGCCAAAAGGAAAATGAGGGTTTTAAGACGAAAAGAAAATCTAAGTTTTCTGATGAAATTGAGAGGGGAATGTTCTGAATACTGAACAGGCAGTTCTTTCAATCTTTGACGAAGGAAGAAAATCAGAAGCTAACTTTTCCTTTCAAGATCCTAAATTAATTCAAATCCTCAATTCTTTTACTTAACCAAATCTTCTCAAATAAATAAGTTATTTTAAAATATCATAAATTCCAACTTGAATTATCTTAACCAAATAATTAAATTTTAGCTTCAATCCTGAATATAACACCTAAATAATTTAAACATAATCAATAAAACGTTAATTTTCATAAATAGAATAAACAAACAAAATATTTACGGCCCATATCACAAATTGAAAAAGCTCATAGAATTTATTGTTTTTTTTAATTATAGGTTTATTCTTCCTTATCATCATCTTTCTTCTATTTTTTTATGCAATCTTTTTTCTTTTCCTCTTATACGATATTTTTTCTTTCTATCGTCTTTTTCTCTTCTTCTGTAATTTTTTAAATATTTCTATCTGCCCTCCCTTTTCATATTCTTTCTTCTAAAATTTTATCATTTTTTTCTTTTCTTCTGTAATTTTTTTTCTTTTCCTTTTCATCGTATTTTTATTTCTTCGATAATTCTTTTATATTTTTTTCAAATAGTTATTTGGTTCAAGATCATATGTCAAATATAAAAGATTGTAAAAAAAATCATTGAGATATTGGATTGGAAAGTGTAAACGATCGTGTTACAAATATAAATGATCGTGTCAAAAATGTTGAAAAAAATCGTTGAGATTTGGCTACCCTAATTTAAACAATCAAATATAAACGATCGTGTGTTAAATCTAAAGGATAGTGTGCCAAATGTAACGATCGTATGCCAAATCTAAATGATAACTTAAAAAAATCTTGAAAAAGATCGTTTAGATTTCACTACCAAAATTTAAACGATCGTGTGCTAAATCTAAATGATCGTTTAAATTGAAATGGCTACACATATCTAAATGATCGTATAGAAAAGAATAGTCAAATCTAAACAATCGTTTCTTAATATATTATGCGCGCTGGATGCCAATTAATCACGGGACTATTTTTAGAATTTTCCATTGTGAGCTTGTGGGCTTTTTTTGTTTTCAAAATTGTTCTATACAATGTAAACTATTTTGCCGCTTTGTTCTATTTTTGAAAATATCTCTTAATAAAAACTCCTTAAAGATTTAGGGTGCGTTTGAGGGAAGGGTTGAATTATGGAAGGGTTAGGGAAATGATAAAACTAGTTTTATGATAAGAGGTGTTTGGGGGAAGAGTTGTGATAGTATTCTGATAAGATGTGATTAGGAGAAGGGTTATTTAGGTAGTGTTTATGATAGTTTCATGATATGATGTGTTTGGGAGAAGTGTTATGTGGTAGGGTTATGATAATGTTATGATAAGATGTGTTTGGGAGAATAGTTATGTTGGTAGTGTGATAAATTTATTTTTTAATTATTTTTTATCAAATTCATATTTAAAATTCAATAGTGAAAGTGAATAATTTTTTTTACCAAATCATCCGACGTTGTCTGAAGTAATTGATGTAATTTTTGGATTGGTAACGTTCATATTGAACATGTTAGAGATTATTTGTCATGTTTGATTATGTTCACAATTTTAATTATTTTTTGTGACGCAACACGTAAAAGCAGAATAAAGAGTGTAAATATACATACATACATACATACATATATACATACGTACATACATACATACATATATATATATATATATATGCATTAATTTTACTAAATGAGTATTTGAAACAACAAAACATGAATTGCAATATCATTACAAAACATCAATAAAAATAGTTAGCAGGTAGAATCATAAAAAAAACCATAACAATAGTTCATGCAAGTAAAAGAAACAATCAGCTAACACCTCGTAGGATCATCGTACACTAGTTAAGCTTCTCGTCATCTATAAATTCGAGAAAACTCTTCATGTCAGCTAAATTATTCATCAGTATTCGGTTGCATTATGCCCTTTCTAACCTAGTCAGATTAGGTATGACACGTAATGCTCGAACGACCTCTCTACGAACCTTGCTTTCATCCTCGAGTGCCAATCGTAGCCACTCTGCAATGAGCCTCAGCTGGTTGGTTTGACAGGACATGGAATCCTTAATGACATCAACACTTTTTGAATTCTGCCCTCTCCACTTTCACTTTGAGTCGCTCGAACACATCTTACTGTCGCTTCCTCGACTAGGTTGTGCGATGTCATCGAGGGACATGTTAAACCCATAGCTGGACATAAAAGAAATTTTGATATCATTGAGATCCTTGTGCATAAATTCCTCGAACTTGGTAGAATTGTTTGATCTGACGTCATCAAAGTTCTCTACACAGGCTCTCTTGCCCTATCTTTCTTGAATACATACGACAACTAGTTGTAATATGGGAATGGCTTGTTCAACAGGCTCTTGGCTGTAGGATGGCTCTACATAGGAAAGAAAAAGAAAATATTAGAATTGCGTCATATTGAAGTAAAAATTATATCAGTGTACAATTATACTTTTCATATATCCCGACCCAGTTGTCAAACAAGTCCTTCTCAACAATGATGCACTTCGCATCGTCATTCCAATCGAACCCTCTACAGGAAGGACCACACATTTGTGTGATTGCCTGGTATGCGCGCTTTAACATCTTTATGAAACAGTCAATAACTGTAGTCGCATGGACATTGTATACGGACAATTTTATCGCCATCATTCAAAGAAGCTCAACCAGATACCCCAGTCTGAACGTACGATTATCTAACTTTCATCTACCAGCAGACACCAACTCCACCATACACTCCATAAGGGTTGCCTCCTCCTCCTTTGTCCACACATGCTTAGGTGCACGGGACAAACTTGTCATACTGACAATTGAAATGATAGTATAGAAATTAGTAACTTCAATACACAGAAAGCCAAAATTAAAAAAAATTGGCAATTAATAGTATCTATTACGTGAAAGGAGACAGATCCATTCATTTTAGTTATGCATGCATACATTGAACTATACAGGAAGACACACCAAATGTTAACATAAAATAAATACAAGAATACTAAATCGACACACATAGTCTATTGATTACGCAACTGCCATTGAGTAAACATCTCGACAGCCAAATCATCCCTCAATTACGTCCATTTGTTTGAGTTCTCAATGAATTGAATGTCATCACCTTTGACCGTTGTGTAGGTGGAGTCTCTCTCATCCACACTGTCAACGAAATTGACATTTGTCATCTCGCGATTGATGAGATTGTGTAGTAGGCAACATACTAGAATGGTTTGACATTGAACTTCTACGGGATAGTAGGAGTTTCCGCAAAGGATTGCCCTCGACCTTTCAACACCCCGATGCTCGTTCAATAACATTTCTAGCGGAGGAATGTTTTATGTTGAAGTACTCTTTTGCAGTGGTAGGTGCATTTCCCACTCCTCACCAGTCTTACAAGTGGTATCTTTGTCCTCTATAAGGAGCCAGAAATCCCTCTGCGTTGGAGTATCCCGTGTCACATAGATAGTAATAATCTGTTACGAATGCGTCAGATCTAACTAATTTGATTAACGTTGTAGGTAGTAGATGTCGAAGGCATAGGACTTTTGACTACCCTTAGGAACATGCAGGTCATTTGGTCGTGCAATAGCATTGCGAAGAATGCACGAATCAGCTGCGGACCCTTCCCAGCCAGCCAAGACGAATACGAAGTTTCCTTTCGTGTCACACACCAAGGACATTTGTGGAAACTTCTTCCTTACGTGTTCTATACCTAGGCCTATCATTTTGTGGCACGTTCACCTTGATGTACGTGCCATCCAGTGCCCCAAGACAGTTCTATGTCATGAAACATAGCGCAGTCAAGTAGTTGGACTACATGAATCAGTGCATGTGTTAGTTACTGGTTGTGGTTTCTTCAACAACTCATCTTGTAGTCGCAACACAACCAACAGTATGAGATTAGAGTAACGAGAAACAGTCTCCCTCAATCGCACGAAGTCCCACCAGATGACTCTATTCTTCACATCGTGCACCAATATATGCAGAAACATTGCGATCATCTCCTCGACATCGACTATTTCAGTCGATGTCAAACCAGCAATTTTCCTCATTAAGTGACATAGAATGGAAAAAGTTCGCCTGTCCATTCTATTACTTTGACGATAAATGAGGTCGTAGGAGTGGATCATATGAAAGTATGCAAGCTATCGAATTTGATGCCTAGTTTCATACGGTGTTTGTGTCATCGGCTTATTGTCATCCATTCATGCCTCCAATAGTAGTACTAACTGATTATGGGTGGATGTGAAGACAGCTAGTATAGTGCAAATGTTTTGAAACTTCATTTGAGGGTAGCGACTACAAACCCGACGATCTTCTTTTCTACCTGGAATGTTATTACACCTACAATGCATGTGCTAAAATTTTGCCACGTGACCAATATGTTGCTAATATGGGTATGTACTGTGCGTGACTAATATGAGAAAAGGCAAGTATCCGTTTTTTTTAAAACCCAATTAGCATGTGCTAAATTTTTTTTAATAATGTTTGTGAAAACTATAAATCCATATTTTATTCAAAATTAGTGGTCCACTATAATTCAATTGGAAAAAAATTGTGACTTCCTATAATTACTTATACAGTTTCGTTTTTTTATATGAAATATTATATGCTCATTTAACCATATCTATCTATTGCGGTTTGCACAAAGAAAATGTGTGACAAAAGAATATTGTTAAACATTTGAGTAATGAACAACTAGATAGTGCGATTGAGATTAAATTTAATCAAACTAAATCATATGAATTGTTGTGTAAAGGGGGTTTTAAAATCACATGGGTTCAATTTAGTTTCGCTCAAAATTCTAACCATATAGGAATTAAAATGGTAATTTAACTCAACTTATATCATCAAATTCAAACTTGATTCAGTTCAATAACCATTTCGTTTGATAAACAGTGATTTTGTACTTCCACCTATGAGGTTATATGTGTGTGTGTGTGTGTGTATACACTTTTTTTACGACTGTTTTCAAAAGTGAAGACAATTTTTAAAACAGAAACAAGATCTTAAATACGAAATTGATATACATTTTAAAACACAAAAAGAACATAATTAATTAATAACTAAGAGGGTCAATAATGTTCCAAATACAATAAACTATAAGGCAAAAATATCGTACGAAAAGATACGAAAAAAAGTACTACACTACAAAGCGCCAATGCCTTGTACCTCTAACGACTAAAGTATGAAGTCGGCTATTCTAAAATGAAAGTAAGGAAATCAATGTCCCGACCTAACACAAGTAGCAGTAAAAATACTATAGGGATGAAGTGTAACGATTATGTACCCTAAAATTTGGAAGAATGTCGATGTTGAAATGAAAAAGCAACAATCGTTAAAACGAATAAGAAAATGTGACCATTTTATTTTAAAAAATGTTGTGTCTCGGAGGAATTAAATTTGTTTGATGTAACAAACTGGATTTATTATTAGAAACATCAATACAAATTATGCAACAATAGGATGTGCAGCAAAGTATAATTGTACCACCCCGAATCTTAAGGTAATTTTTTTTTTTAAAAATCCAATGGCCTTATTATTGAAAATTTCTTTTTTATAAATTGTCAGATGTTATTTTATTACTTTAGTTTAAAGAAGAAACTTTTGGAGAGAAAGAAAAGAAGTTTTGGAGGGAAAAAAAAGAGATTGGAAAGAATATATTATTATTATTATTATTATTATTATCTTATTAAAAAAAAGAAAATAAATTTCCTTTCCATTCTTCTTCCCCGCGCGTACCACCACCCCCCTTTCATCTTTCATTTTCTCCTTTCTGCCCCAACCACAGCTGCTGCTCTTCTCCAACCCTCTTCCTCTCCTTTCCGTTCTCCATCGATCGACGTCGCTGATACCCAAACCCCCAACTGAAATGGTTCATCGAAAGGTGTTGTTGTCGCATGTTTTTGCTCGTACCGTCGTTCCTGTCCAGATCTAATCGTGTTTGGCCTTTAATCATGAAGCACCACTGCTGACTGCCCAGGTCCCATCATCTGCCACCAGCCCCTACTGCGATTCGCCGTTCACCCATCGTCGCGCTGCTATGTCTGTCGGAGTGTCGTCGCGCAGCTCCTCCATTGTCCAGCTGCGGATGGTGAACTAAACTATTCTCTATGTCGTTTAGATTGATCTTGACATGTGTTAAATCCTTTTATGATGAGCCACTGCTGTCGATTTTTTAAGATTCTTTTGGTAAGGAGAAATTTTGGGTTTTGGTAGTGTTGTTCTTAGCTTTTGTAAACCTTAAGGTTGATTAATTGATTGGGTAATGTTGATTTTAAGGTGAATTTGGAGAGGTGGTACTTGATTATCTAAGTTCGAAGCAAGCGTCATTGGAGGTTTCACTTCTTTCAATTTGGGTAAGTTGTGAAGAATCAAATTGGGTTGATTTTTCAAGTAGTTGATGGTTTGATAAATTATTGAGTAATTATCTTGGTGTTTAGGTTGTTTTTCGCGGACTTTGGTGCAGTTAAGGAGCTTACATAACGTTAAGGTAAGGGATTTCTACTACTGGACCCATATGTAGATTTCAATGATTAAAACGATTTGACTGTTATGCATGGACTTGAATGACTTAAAGGATATGACTGTTGGGTGTAGGTGTGAATGGTTAAAAAGATTTAATTGCCTTATGTAGTTTTAAATGTGGTGATGAATTGACTAAATTAAAAATGTTGTGTTGACTGAATTGAGGAATGATTAACTGTTGTGTTAAAGAATGGATAGAGTACGTTTGACTGGATTGACTAAACTGAGATGGGTGACGCATATGTATGAGTTTACCTATTTGAGAAATTATTATGCTAATGTCGGAATATGTATTAGTATGAGTAATTTTGGCTATATTTGTGTTGGACTGAAATGATTACATGACAATCTCGTAGATGTTGTTTATATAAAGTGTGGATTGAACTGGTGGAATGCTGTTTAGATTGAATGTATGATATGTTAAAGTATGGTTGTATTCTTGTGGACTGAGGGAAAGCTATGGTTGTGTTCTTGTGGACTGAGGAAAATATTATGAGCATTTAGTTTGTTGACTGATGTACTGATATGTTTCTTATTGGCCTTGGGTTAAATTAGAATAAGATGACTGTTAAGGGTTAAGTGAAGAGTTATGTGATTTGAATGTACTATGAATGACTGTAAGATGTTTAGAAAGAACTGAGGGAAAAATTTGTTAGTTTTTATTGGGTAGTTTACCTTGCAGGTGTCCTACGGGATCACCACTTTTTACATGTATCCTTCGGGAACACTAGATTGATATGTGTATCCTTCGAGAGCACTAGATTGATATGTGTATCCTTTGGGAATACTAGACTGATATGTGCATCCTTCGGGAACACTGGACTGATATGTGCATCCTTTGAGAGCACTAGACTGATATGTGTTTCTGCAGAACACTAGACTGATATGTGCATCTTTTGGGAGCACTATACTAATATGTGTATCCTACGGTATCATAGGACTGTGACTGTGCAGGGTACCCTAATAGGAAGCTAACAGTTATTTTTCCCCTAACGGGCCCAGTAGTGGGTCTCTTACTGTGTATGTTTATACTCACCCTTTTATGTTTAACTTTTTCAGGCAAAGGTAATAAAGGATGCAGACCGACGAGAGACAAGAAGGAGACATGATTGCCATAGGGGAATGTTCTTAAAATGCTTCCGATTTATATTTTTCTTGTTTTCCTTAGTACATGAGACTGTTTAGAAATCTTTGTGATTGAACTGTTGTTTTGAAAACTGTACTTTGAAGGATTTTGGTTTATTTGAAACAGGACCCGAACTTAAGTTTTTCTTTGACTATATGGTTTCAAATGAATTTTACAATGTTTTGTGTCAATTAAAGTATCTTGTTAAAATTAATGACTTCAACTTAGATGGAAAAGTTAGGTCGTTACATATAGGGTTGTAAATGGAACCAAACAATCATACATCAACAACCCCTAAAATGGATATCAAACAATTAGACAACATCAACAATCCCTAAAATAGATATGGACAGTGAACATAAGATGGCATGGAAAGAAATCATGAAAAGTATGGAATGGCAGTTAATACAGTTGTGTATAAGATGATATATCCTTGCATAAATAAAGAAAGTCATGGCCCATAATATGCCTTAAACATAACAGAGAATTGAAAAGTAATGGCAGACACACATTATTGTTAACATAGATACAAAAATGAACATGCAAGGACAAATGGAACTTGAAAAGAAGAAAAGAAAATGAACTTACCTACCAAATCAAGAAGGAACAGAGAAGGAAGCAGAATAGAAGAGGAGGAAAACAACACACAATAAAATACAACAATCGAAGTGCTATATATAGAGGAATAGATGGTCAACAAATTATGCCTTTATCGACCCAAACCAAAAAAATAAAAGAAGAGAATCTCTGCAAATGATAGAAGTGTACAGAAAGGTGAGGAGATAGTCAAAACCTACCACATTAAGGACAAAAATAAGCTATGAATAGACAAATGCATAACCAAGGAAAATGATTGAAGACAGACAATGTAGTGTTATGGATGGATGAGAGTTGCTTACAAATAAAGAGAACAGAATAGGATAGAATAGAATTGAGAGTTGCTTGCAAATAAAGAGAATAGACTTCACAGCAAACCAAATTTAGTAGGCATCTTAATTGCAAATATATTGGAACTATAAACATAACGTTACTCAAATAGCAAAAGAAATAAATATGACAACATATTTGAGGGCAATAATTACGAAAAATGCCCAAAAATGTGATGTTCAGAACGCTAGAAACCGTAGCAAAAATGAATTCAAACAAACAAAACTAATTAGAAACAAATAAAACAAAAAACAACATTGTAGTTTGTAACGGAGATGCTCAAATATGCACAAATATTGAAGTAAAAATTGAAGTAAGAAACAAAACTAATTACAAATAATTATTCAGACAAGTTTATAAATGTAATCCTCATCATCGGCTTTGATAGAAACTTAAAATCCAACCACTTACCTCCAACCCTACCTTGCTCGAACATCCCATATGTAAAAAATGATAGTAAGAATAGTGTAAGAAGTGTCCAAATCAGTGCGAAAAGAAATACCTGATCGAAAAATAGGAGTCCAAGTGACAAGGGGAAGTGGAAGGGAAAAACCGAGTCAGAATTACATGTGCACCTAGACGAGTGGTGAACGTGCAAGCGGTTGAGTTTTAGAGGCAAAGTGCAAACCCAGTTGTTCAATGAAACCAAAAGGAAGACCCATTTGTTTTGGAGGCAACATTGTGAGTGAAGCCTTCAACGAAACTTTGGAGGACGAAGAGTGGGAGAGAAACAAAATTAGAGGAAGAGAGGTTTTTTTACCCAAAAGAAAACGAAGGACAAAGAACAACCGGAATAGGTTGAAGATGAGTTGAGGAAAAAAGAGGGATTTATTTTTTTCGACCATTAAACCCAAATCAGTGTGTGGTTGAAAAGGATTGAAGAGACGGGATGATTTTGTTTGGAAATTGTGAAAGGATTAAATGGGTTAAGGAAAGGATGAAATGGGTGTTGAGAGATTGAAGACGAGTTGAGAGGGAGAAAACCAAGTAGCGTTAAGAATGGAAGACGATGGATTAAAGGTAGAAACGAGATAATGAAAACCCTAAAACTAGGGTTTCCATTACACGGGCCCCAAATGTATGTTAGGGTTATTATAACCGAAGCCCACAATGATAACATAGGGTCCAATCACACCTTTAGGATGTTACATTCTTTTCCCAATAATTATATTCCAATATATAATTATCAATTTTTCTTTTAAATAAATCTAATTCTTTCTCTTTCCTTATTTACCTAATCATATCAACTTCTTTCCACAATCAATATTTATCTTTTCCAAAATAATTAATTATCTTTCAGAATAATTAATTTCCACAAATAGAATTATCTTTACTCTTTTCCATAGTTAATTATATATATATAACCACATATGCATATAATTATCAAATCTCTAACCAAAATTTTCATCATTCAGTTTAATTAAATAAACACCCAAATTATTTAATTAAATTCATCTTAATGAAGCCAAAAAATTCAATTCTTCTAATTAATTAAATATTCAACCAAAAAATATTTAATTAGTTCTAATTCTATAAAACCTTCAATTCTAAATCAAATATTTCAAATTAATGCTCAATAATTTCAATATAATTAAATAAATTGAGATAATTAAATCCAATATTACCTAAATTTTTGGGACGTTAAAAAAATGTTTGAAAAAATATGTTAGGAAAAGTAACTCAAGAAAACATAGAGTAGGAAAAATAACTTTGCAAAAATAACTTAGGAAAAATAAATTACAAAAAAATAATTTCCAAAAATGTCTTAGGAAAAAATTCTTTGCAAAAATAACTTAGGAAAATTGTGTTAAACGGTTACTACTTAAACATAATAGGAAAAATCAATTGTGTTAAACGGTTACTACTTAAACATAATAGGAAAAATTAATTGTGTTAAACTTGGAAAAAATGATAATTCACACTACAAATAATTTCAAGTTCTAAAAAAAAAGTAAAGAAAAAAAAATGAATAGTTCCAAATTTAGCAATTAGATTCAAAATAATTAAGTATATAGCAACATTTTAAAAAAATTGCAAATATAGCAAAATTTGTCAAATTCTATCAATGATATAGACCATATTGCAAATATTGGTCTATCATTGATAGACTCATATGAGTCTATCAGCGATACCAGTCTATTAGAGATAGTTTTGCTATATTTGTATTTTTTTAAAAATGTTGCTATATCCTTAATTATTATTGCTAAAATGGTCATCAATTACAATTACCCAAAAAAAACATAACAATCCATGGATCGAGCCAACTTCCTTGTCAACTCCTCCCATTAAATTACCTAGGAGTTTCACTAGAGGAAAACTTACTCTTATAAAGGCATCCTTGCAACTTACCAACTCTCAGTATACAATGCACTAGAAACTATCTACAAGGATATAGAAAAGCATTGGAGAGATTTTCT
>JBBPDI010069517.1:0-17349 GCA_037974545.1 Cucumis variabilis
ATCATCCTTATGCAAAAATAGTGTCTTAAACAATTCTTCACTAATTAAAGAAGATATCCCACATATCTTCTCTCGACAACGGTGACCCTCCGTCATCAACGGGAGGCTCGTCCCAAGGAAGAGAATGAAGGAAAGGAATAAAAATTTAGATGTCATTCCTCTAATAATTTGTCTTGACAGTGTTGAGATTGAAGCTACTTCTTGTTGTTATACATTTATATACATGAACAACGTGACATAAGGGAGAGAGACATGTGATAAGGTATGGAATTATGATATAAATAATTAGGCAGAAGAACAACAAAAATGGTTGGAATTTTACAAAGTCAACGGTCAAAATTTTTGAATTTTATATAATATAGTTATATTATATATGCATGTATATATGTGTATATATATGTATATTGTGTTTGATTTACTTTGCGATTCGAGTAATGAGGGTTGACTCAATTATGATTGGATAATAATATAATACATTTCGTATAAAGTTGTAACAATTTAATTTATTATATATAAGTGGGGGGTTGGATAATGGCACTATATATATATATATATATATATATATATATATATAAATAATAATATATAGACGTCAATCTAGAAAATCCAAAAGTAAACAAAGAGACAAAGCCAATGGCCACTTGAAATACAAATTCTTGAGGGCTGTAGGCCTTCAAAGAAAGGACACACACTAACTTTCAAGAGAGATGAAAAAAAATTATATACAGATCATATTGTTATGTATAAAGTAATAACTCAGAGTTAGTTTGAATTGACTTCTAAACACATTTTACAAACTTTTAATCTTTTGTATAAATATTTAGAAAGTCAATCAAAATGTAACATTAGTCTTTAAATTTTAAATTATAATGATTGAACGTGTTGCATTTTGACATTTTTTTAGTATAACAAATGAGAGAGTAAAATTTTTAATTAGATAGACTTTTCTGCGTCAACTCATTTTATAATTGTAGGTTTATAATTACCCTAGGTTTGAATAATTAGTTAATGAATTAATTTGAATTATTTTCAGATATCAACTAAACGACCAATTTAATTCATGAACCATTTCGAACTATTTTTCAAATATCATAGACTAAAATGTATCTTTCAAAAAGACTAAATAGGCGTTAACTCTAAATCTCAAAATTCAAAAGTATATTTTTTAGATGAAATTAGAAATACTGATGTATAAATGTTTTTATACTTGCAAGAGTTATTTTTTTTAACTCAAATTTTCACTAGAGTGAAAGGAGAAAACGGCCAGGGAGAAAGAGTTGAAAAGAAAAAAAAAAAAAAAAAAAAGATGATTAATGGGCTTCTAGAGGGAAGAAATTTGTGGTTTGCCACTTCTTCCTCTATTTCACTTGTGTATACTTTTCAACTACACCTTGCATTCACATGCTTTAATGCAATGGTATAGTCTTTAAAAAAAATGTTGACTCCATTTAAATACAAATTTAAACATCCATTTAGGACATCCACTTTATGTGATTGAGTCCAATTTTCAAATTTTGTAAGAGTTTATTATATGATGGACAGCTTAATCACCCCATCTTTCTTTTCCATTTGTCACTAATAGGTTAGTTGTAATTAGAAATTAAAAGAAATTATAAAATACAAAATTATTGTGTTGTTTTTTCAAAAGAGAAATTGTAAAATATAGAACATTTGACAAAATATTTACACTTCATAAAAAATTTAGTGTAACAAATTTTGTGTTTTAGTGGTTTTGTTCTATGGAGTGTAGATAATTTATCAAATTTTTTCTATTTAATTGAAAGTCAGTTCCATAGTTTCATTGATTCAGCTCCATCCAACTTATATAAATATTGGATTGAATATGGATCGCCTGGATAAACATTTGTTAACTTGTTTGAGCCATTAAAAAATTGATAGTTGTAAATATAATAATTAGATTCAAAATAATTATGTATATAGTAATACTTTAAAAAAATTTCAAATATGGCAAAATTTGTCAAAGTTTATCAATTATATAAGTTAGTGATAGACCAATCAACAATAAAAGTCTATGATAGATTTTGTTATATTTGTAATTTTTAAAAGATGTTGCTATATATTTAATTATTATTTCTAAAATTACTGTAAATTATAATTACTCTAAAAAAACCTTAGTTTAAGTTTTAAATTAAAGAGAGCATGGGCTCAAATATGTTAAAATATAGAGTATTTATACTTTAATTAGACGAAATAAATATTTTCTAACATATCAAATGTTATAAAAATGTTATCAAAGTTATTTTCAAAAAAATTTAAACTATGTTTGATAATTTTTAACCTATAGGCACTACTTTCATCTCAAATCTTTTTCTTTTGTTATTTACATTTTATCAATAGTTTACAAATCAAGCCAAATTTTGAAAAAAAAAATAGCTTTTTTAAAATCTTGTTTTTCTTCTTCGAATTTGACAAAGAAATCAACGATTTTACTAAAGAATGATGCAAATCATTATATGGAATAGGGAAGAAATAGACTTAATTTTCAAAAGCTAACAACAAAAAGACAAAATGGTTACCAAACAGAGTTTTAAGTTTTATGTAATTCCAATTTATCATAACTTATCACTCTATATCACTTGATGATAGACTAATTCAAATGTGATATCTGTCTACTACTTGAATTTAGAGATATCCATTTAACTTGTAGTGAATTGAGAGGGAGTGTAGAGATTTTTTTTTGTTGACTAAATATATACCATATATATACATTATAGGAACGTTTTTAAATATAGCAAAATGAACCAAAATATTTACAAAATATAAGAAAAATTCAAATTCTATTCGTGATAGACATTGATACACGATTAAACACCAATGTTATTGATAGATACTAATAGAAGAGTATTAGACTTTATCAATAATATCAATGTTTATCATTGTCTATTCATCTATTATTGATACAATCTAAAATTTTGTTATATTTTGTAAATATTTTCAGCAATCTTGTCATTTACAATTACTTTCCTACATCTTTCATACACATACAAGAATTTATAAAACACACTCTTAAATAAACCTAATCATAGAGACTATTTATGAAGCTTTTTATCAAAACCACATGAACTAAATTTTAATTATAAATCATAAGACTTGAAATCCAACTTCCTCCCTACCATAAAGGTCAAATTTTCAAATTATCTTCTAAATCATATAATATACAAATAATAAGTAGTATACAATTTTTTTTTTTGAAAAATTATTTTAAATAACAAAATTTTCAAAAATATTGACAAATACATGAATTTTTTTTAATAATGTTAGTAAAATAATATTGTCAAAAATTATTTTAAATGACAAAATCTTAAAAAATATTTACAAATACATGAATTTTTTTAATAATGTTATTAAAATAATATTGTCAAAAATAGGATAGGTGAAAAAGTAATCTAAAAAGATAGGGTGGCGAATTCTTACCCTACTACACGCCCAATACATGACTAGGTTAAGTCATGGATCAGTACACGACTCGATTTTGAAGTCGTATACCCCGTATACGACTCCACTGAATTATTTGTCCAGTGTGGCAGCATTGACTGCAAAGTCGTCTAAAATACATGAAGTCGTGGATCGGGTACAATTCAACACAAAATTTGTTCTATTTTTTTAAATAGTTTCAACTCTAACCATATTTCTATTTTTTTTCTTTCATAACTACCTTATTTTTTTCATTAGTTTGAAAAAGGACATCATTCTTGAAATTACTCCGGTCCAAATACAACAAAATATCATAATTTATTAGATAGACCAAGATAGACTACTATTTGTGTTTATGTTTATATAGATAGACATAAATAGTGTCTATCGTGATCTATTTGTAAATATTTGGACTCATTTTATTTTTTAAAATGTTTTTTAAAATATAAAACATTTTTAAAAGGGCTTATTGCATGCCTAACAAAATAAGGTTAAAAAATTAAATTCATAGCACAGACTTATTTACTTTTGCAAAAATGACAAAAAAACAAGTTCAAAAGGTGATACACCCTATAAGGGAATAATTTCATAAGCATCTATTGGGTAAAAGAAATTTACCTCAACCAATGATTCTCTTCCACCTATAATACAATTGTTGTGATTCACTATTAATTTTTTATTTATTTCATCCCTGAAATAGGGATGTACTATGCATAAAATCATACCATGTATACTCAATAATATATCATAAAAGTGAAAAAGATTTTCTCTAAAAATATCAATATTCTTCAGACTTCATTTTGGTATTAGAGCCCTAATGGCCTACACCGTGACCTTTACTACATTTCTTTTTCAAATCCTCCATTAAACCAAGTTTTGAATCGACTAACCACTGTCAAACTTGAAAGAAGAAATTACCTACTATGGACAGCACATGCTCTACCTATCTTAAAGAGCTACAAGTTAGATGGACATCTCACGAATGAATTAAAATCCATGTCCGCCTCAGTTTATCCCATTGTCAACGAGGGACTTTAGCACTATCGAAACTGAAACTTCTGCAGAAACTGATGATGGCACATCTTCAAGCTCCTCATTTGATATAGTAGACAATTTCGAATTTGAAAAATGGGTTATAGTCTATTTGTTGCTACTTGGATGGTTGTACAACTTCATGACTGAGGTTGATGTTCAACTTTTGGGATTCAATAATGTCAAAGATTTGTGGGAAGCCACACAAGAACTGTTTGGCGTTCAATCAAGGGCAGAAGTCCTCTTCTGCCCTTGATTTTTCAAACTACTCAAAAAGCTAACATGAAAATGGAAGATTATTTACGTACTCTGAAAACAACGGTTGATAATTTGGGTCAAGCTAGTAGTGTCATTCCTCTACAAACTTTAATTTCTCAAGTTTTGTTGGGCTTAGATGAGATTTGTAATTAATTAATTGTCGTTATTCAAGGAAAACCTTATATCTCTTAGCTTGATATGCAGTCTGAATTGTTAGTTTTTGATAAATGTCTTGAATACCAAAACCCATATAAAAATATTGAAAATATTGTTCATAATGCTACTGTAAATGTTGCACAAAGCAAAAATCAAAATGAATAACGATCATTTAGAAACCATTTCCATAGAAATCGGCAAAATTTTTCTAGCTATCAAGGAGGAAATACATTCAGTGGAAACCACAACAGAGGTCGTGGACATGGAAATAAACCTCATGTTAGGTATGTGGAAAATATGGTCACTCGACTCTTGTCTTTACAATAGGTTAAACAAAGAATTTGTAGCTGGAAATCAAAATTTTAATAGAGGAAGACAAGGTCATAACATTGTTGGAAGTCTCAACCCAACCACCTTCGTAACATAGAATACTAATTCGTTTGCAACAGCATAAACAGAGGTGGATCCAAATTGGTATGTTGATAGTGGTGCTACAAATCATGTAACAACAGGCTACTCTAATATCTCTAATCCTACTAAATACTCAGATGTTGAGAAAGTTATTGTTGGTAACGGTGATAAATTGCAAATTGCTTGTGATGAAAATAATATCTAAGTTTGGAAAATATTTTATGTGTCCCTAATATGAAGAAGAATATTATTAGTGTCTCTAAATTAGCACAAGATAATCATATTTTTATTGAGTAATTTCATGGTGATTATTGTCTTATCAAGGACACAGCTACGGGTCGAATTCTTGAAAGGAACACTTAGGAGTTGTTCGGCCCTTTGGCTTGGCATGTTTGGCCCATGATGTAAATTTGTGGGCTTAACATGTGGGGCAAATGAAGGGTTTTTTAAAAAAAAAATTAAATTTTAGTTCTCAAATTTAAACTAATACTTTTAGTTCCATTTTTAATATATATATATATATATAAATTATTACCATAGTTTTTGGATGACAAGTTAAATAAACTAATGATTGAATAATTTGAGTTTGTTTGACTAAAAAAGATTACAAATTTATTTCTAATTTTATGTATTAAATAAAAATTTTTTAGTCAAAGTAGTTAGTGTAATTTCTTATTATTTGGAGCGAATAAATATAAATTTTTTTTATTTTTTATAAATGTAAAAAAAAAAAAAAAATTATTACTCAATTAGAAAATGAAAAATGGTACATTTTGGTTCAAAGAATAAAAACAAATGAACACATTATAACATTTCTTTTGATCTTTGTTTTATCATTTTTTGGATAGGGAAAATATGAATCCCCTTCCCCAATAAAACTTGAAAAAAAATGGCAAAAGCTTAAAAATTTGAATATATTTGACACATAATTAAATTTTAAAACATGCGATTATGCATAATTTTAAATTTTAACAGTATGTTATACCTAGCTTATAAAATTTAGGATTTAAATATACATTTTTCATTTTTTTTTCATTGATCACTTTAACTAGAAGACTTAAAACTTATTTGGATTGACTTAAGAAAAGAGTATTTTTTTCAAAAAAAAAAAACTCATTTTTATTTAAACTTTTTTTATAAAATCAGTTTAAATATTACATTGCATGTGCATCGTAGGAAAGCAACCATAAATATCACTAAATATAACTCTACTTGACTTTCGTTGTTGCATGACCCTTTTGCTATACTTATTTGGAAACCCAACTATTAGACGTTTTTTTAATGTTTTGCTTAACTGAAACTTTTGTAAACTCTATCGGATTACATAGCTTGTTGTATTTTGTGAATAGTTTTTAATATTCCTAATTAGGTCATTCATGTTAATGCAACTGTAATCAAAATTATTGTTATTGAATGTTAAACTTTTTTGTTTCTACATTAATGTCATGAAAATCAATAAGTCGAGAAATTGACTTATATATACAAAATATTTTTAAAAAATCAATTAAATATTTTATACATGATAAATTTAGAATGTACAATTGACAAAAAAAAAAGTTTAGCTAAGCCTAGGAATTCAAAACCAACACCCCAAACACAATCATTAGAAATTCAGATTACCAATTCTTGCACTCAATTCCTGCAATCCAAATATAGGCATCTGTAATTTCCAAGCATCAGAACCTCATCAAATAAGCACACAATCATTTAATTTTCAAGTATTTGATTTTGAACCTGCATGTTAAACACCCCCTCAAAGACAGACTTTATCATCTGGAAAATGTTGACGTAAAGTTGGTGGATGTGTCGAGTCAGAGCATGAAGCAATAGCCTATGAACAAAAATAAGGATACATCAACATTAATCTTGTCAATGTTAATGTTGCCACTATATCTAAAGTTGTTTGGCATAGACGTTTGGGTCACTCGTCTTTTAACATTTTAAATTATATACTTAAGGACTGTAATTTTCCTGTTAATGAAGAGGAGTCATTTTTTGTGATTCATGTCAGCTGGATAAGTCTCACAATTTACCTTTCTCTGCCTCTTAGTCCCGTGCAACTGACTCATATTTGATTTAGTCTACTCTGATTTATGGGGCCCTAATCTGATTATGTCTTCTGACGGATATCGATATTATATATTATTTGTTGATGATTTCAACACGTATAGTTGGATCTATCCCCTAAAATAAAAGAGTGTTGCTTATATCCCCTAAAACATTTTGTTGCTTATATTAAGACTCGGTTCAATAAATTTATGAAAGTTTTTTAGTCAGATAATGATGGAGAATTTGTTAAAATTCATCAGTTGTGTGCTTCATTGGGTGCCATCTCACGATTTTCTTGTCCATATACATCGACACAAAATGGTAGGGTTGAGGGAAAGCATCCATGTGGTTGAGACAGGCCTTACACTTTTAGCCCAAGCTAAACTTACTCTAAACTTTTGGTGGGATGCTTTTCTTATAGCAACAACTCTCATAAATGGGATGCCAACACCCGTATTAAATGGTAAATCACCACTTGAAATCTTATTTGATCGGAAATTAAACTTTTCTGAACTGAAAGTTTTCGGTTGTGCCTACTTTCCATGCTTGTGTTTATATCAGAATAATAAATTTCAGCTTCATTCTAAAAAAATGTACTTACCTTGGCCCAAGCCCAGTCCACAAAGGGTTCAAATACCTAACCCAATCAAGTCGGATTATTATTTCCAGACATGTCAAATTTAATGAACATGAATTTCCATTTCCTAATATAAACAGCCAAGCCCAAACGTTATCATCATCTCCACTACCCAACTCTTCAGCTCCTTTATCAATTTACCTACCTTGGCCCATTACTCATACATTCACTCAACCCATTAACTCCACTCCCATTTATTCCAACCATCTCCCTACCCAGACTATTACGTCTCTAAGATTACAAACTCCAAACCCACTTTCTTCAACCTTATCCCCACACTGCCAAAATGACATATTTACTCCACCAAATACTCACTACGTCCTTCCCTTCCTCATCTCACATACTCACCCACTACATCGTCCTCTCCTCCATCAACATCGAATCTCCAATCATCAAACTCTATACCCATAACCTCTAATAACCCATCACCCGTATCTTCTCCACCACCTTCGCCCCCTTAACAAAACCTCCTTCCTCTCATCCCACGATAACCTGAGCAAAGGTCAACATTTTTAAACCAAAAGCTTGGTACTCTACAACTACTACTGATTGGGTTGTCACCAAACCTACAAAGGTGAAAGATGCTTTAGCAAAAACACAGTGGAAACAAGCAATGGATGAAGAATGCTCTGCCTTAATCAGAAATGACACATGGGAGTTAGTTCCTCCAAATCCATCTCTAAATATTGTTGGCAATAAATGAGTTTTTCGAATTAAGAGGAATACTGATGGTTCGATACAAAAATATAAAGCCAGACTTGTTGCTAAGGGATTTCATTAGAATCTCAACATCGATTTCTTTGAAACCTTCAGCTCGATTGTTAAAGTTTCCACCACTAGAGTTGTGCTCAGTGTTGCTTTATCAAAAGGTTGGTCCCTTCACCAATTTGATTTTAATAATGCTTTTCTTAACGGCAAACTCGAAGAGACAATTTATATGACCCAACCCTCAGGTTATGTTGATTCGGCTTATCCTAATCACGTTTGTAGATCCAAGAAAGTAATTTATGGACTCAAGCAAGCTTCGCGTGCATGGAACTCAACGTTGTCCTCTGAATTGATTAAATGGGACTTTGTGATTTCTAGGTCTGATTCTTCTTTGTTTATATATCGACAGCAATCATCCATTATAATACTGCTCTTGGTTTATGTTGATGACGCTATAGTAACTGGTAATGATCTGTCACTTATTGATACACTGATTAAATCATTGCATATGAGATTTTCTCTCAAAGATCTTGGAAAACTTGATTATTTTCTTGGTGTGCAAGTCCATTATCTTGAGTCTGGGTTTATCATTAATCAAGCTAAATATGTTGATGATCTACTTGAAAGGTTACAACTCACTAATCTTAAGCCAATTTTGACTCTTAGTGTTCATGGAAAACACTTATCCATCTCTGATGGAACTCCACTCTCGGATCCTTTTACTTACTAAAGTACAAATGGAGCACTACAATATTTAACAACCACTCATCCTGATATAGCCTACATTGTAAACCACCTTAGTTAGTTCCTATAGAAACCAACACAGTTACATTGGCAAGCAATAAAACGTGTACTCCATTACATTAGTGGCACATGTTAGATCGGTATGGCAACCCTAGAGGGGAGTGAATAGGGTTTAATTAAATTTTTTAACAAATAAACCTAAATTAAATTAATTATGTAGATACCGTATTTTGTCCTGCATTTTCATTTCATTTATTAATTTATTCATTTATTTTTTATAAAAGAATTTGAATTTGAATTTTATTTTTTTTTCTTAAATATTATGTTTTAAAAAAAACAAAAACAAATTTAAAAATAATAATAATAAAATTAAATTAAAATTTTTTAAAAAAATTGTTTTTTCTTCCTATTTTTTCTCAACCACTCCCTATTTTTTGTTTTTCTTTCACCACGTTCATTAAGTCTCACTCTCCCACTTTCTCCTACTCTCTCACTTTCTCCCACTCTCCCACCTTCTCCCACTTTCTCTCCGTTCTTTCGCTCTACTTCACTAAATAATTAAAGAAAAAGAAACTATCAACATTGCCCTGTAAAAAGAGAAGTATGAGATTTTTGTAATGGAGATTTTTTTTTTAGAGATTGATAGAGATTTAGAGAGGAAAGGTATTTCCATTTGTTGGTAATTGGAAAGAATTTGAGAGGATCGTAAGCCAAGCCTGTTTTGCCAGGTAAGTTTTTTAAAATTTAAGTCATGATTGTTAATTGTGATAATTATTTGGCACCCATTTGCCCTATGTTTTAATTCTTTATTTATTATTTACATTTCATTTGTTATTTACATTCTTGCATCTACCTTAATTATTTGGTACTCATTTGACCTATTAATTTTAATTATTTGGTATCCCCTTCCATTCTGTATAATATTTTAGTATCTCATTTGGGTGCTGTATAATATTTTAGTATCGCATTTGGCTGCTGTATAATATTTTAATATCTCATTTGGCTACTGTATAATATTTTAGTATCCCATCTGGCTGCTCTATAATATTTTAGTCTGTATAATATTTTGGTATCCCTACTGTTAATTATTCATTTAAAATCTTAATTAACTAATCAGCATACTGCATCTTGCAATAATTATTTGGCTACTATGATATTTATTTGCATATTGCAATAATTATTTAACATCCATTTGGCAATTGTGTTATTTATTTGCATCTTGCATTAATTTAACATGTTTGGTCTACTTTAATTACCCATTTGGCACTGAAGCAATTAATTATTTGTCTCTGTATTAATTAATTATTTGTCTCTGTATTAATAAATTAATTAGCATCCTTTTAATTATTCATTGAACATCTTGACATCATGCATTAATTAATTATGACACCATGTCTTAATTAATTATCCAATTACCATGCCTGGCCTGCTTTGATTAATTATTTCACATCATTATCCCATTTATTTTCTGTATTTATTTTATGTATCTCACTGTACTATTTTATCTCAAATTTCTT
The DNA here is from genome assembly GCA_037974545.1 of Cucumis variabilis. Taxonomy (NCBI): domain Eukaryota; kingdom Viridiplantae; phylum Streptophyta; class Magnoliopsida; order Cucurbitales; family Cucurbitaceae; genus Cucumis; species Cucumis variabilis. Next base: position 10,948 of record JBBPDI010069517.1, read on the forward strand.
TGTATTATTTTATCTCACTATATTACCTTATTTATTTTCTAAGTTAACACTGTTTTGTCATTATTATTATTATTTATTTATTTTCAAATTTGAAATAAAAATTTAAATTAGAGCAAAAAATATTTTTTTTATGGATTTTATAATTTAAATTTCATGAATACATGAAATTTCTCAATTTGAAATTTAATTAATAGAATGTCTTTAAAATTATAAACACATTTTCATATTTAAATTGGGACTGAGTAGTGTTTTCTATGAATTTATTAATTCTTAGATACATGAAATTTCTCATTAGACACCTATGATGGAGATTAAAATATTAAAGTTTTGGTATTTTAATATTCTTGAGGTGAATATAAAAAAAATCTTTTAAAATAAAAATAAATTTCATTTTTCTAATGGCTCCTATGCCACCCATAATTATCAATTCATGCTTAGGTTTTATTTTCTTCGATGTGAATTGATATCCATGGGACATTTAAAAAAAAACTAAATAAATTTTTTTTTTGTGAACCCCTATAATTTAGTTTAAAAGCTAAATTCCGGTAACCATTTTATGGGTGTTGTAGGGTGCTAACACCTTTCCTACACACAACTGACCCTCGAACTTAAATCTCATGAATTTATGTAGACCATTTTTTTCTTTGGGTGACCAATCACACCTTAATATGGTTGGTGGTGACTCCAAGATTATTTATCAATTGAAATTAAATAAACGGGGAGGTCGGCCACTTCGCGTCGTGATCACGTCGCGATAAATTAGATAATTTTTAATTAAAAAAGTGAATCTTTCTAAAATATGTTAAATAACAAGATTGATAAAAAAAATATGAATGGGAGTATGCAATCAAATTCAACCAACAAGAATATGTAACTAAAATTAAATGCAAAAATAATTAGAAAAGAGTTAGAGAAGAAGACACCGTAATTTTATAGTGGTTCGGTTAAACTCAACCTACATTCAGTTTCCCAATCACCTCTTGGAATTTTGATTGAAAATTTTCTTTTGACTCTTTCCACAAATTAGAGACGAACCGCTACTTGCTCCTTCTTTGGGTTCAAGAACAAAACCGATCATTTTCACTGGTTAGGATCCAACCGTTACAATATATTGAAGTTTTGAATCACACAAAAGAAAACTCTCTAAAAGAGTGAGTATACAATTTGAAGCTCTCAATCATTAATCCTCACAATACAAAAAGAATTCTCTCAAGGACAAGATGAAAAGAACAAAAATTGGAAGCTTTAGAGAGAATAACAATGTTAGCTTTTGCACTTTTTTGGGATTGTAAAGTTTAATTATGTTATTTAAAATTTGGAAAAAGTTAAGTATTTAAAAAGAGGGGAAAGATAAATTCAAAAACATTTTAGGTCATTGGATGTAAGTAAACAAAAATGAATGGTTGAGATTTATATACAATTAGCCGTTAGACACAATACAAATAATAATATAATAATATGTCTTTTCAAAATACTTTGTTTAAAGCTCAATAAAGCAACTTCACCATCTTTTTTTAAAGAAAAAAAAATTAGCCATTAGACAGAAAGATACATAATAATATTAAAGTTATTTTCTTTTTAAATTCATTTTCTTTATAAAAGCCAATAAAAAAAAAAACAAAAGCCACATTTGTTACTCCTCCATTGCTCCAAGTGACTTTCTCTAATTGGTTCAAATTGAATACTTGGCCACCACATCACCATCTCAGGTATTTTTTTCGTTAAACTTCTTTTAGCAATATTTTCTTTGTTTGAACTTCAATTTAGGTGATTCAAGAGGCGTCGGAATCATTGTTCCGAACTCTACGTTATGAACTATTCAAAATAATAAAATTGTCAATAAAAAAATCAGATTTGTTATCATCAAAATAATAATTAATTAATTAAAATTAATTAATTTGAGATTATGGGTCAAAAAGCCAACAGCACAAAGTCCTTTGGACTTCTATTTTAACTAGGAGTTGCCTTATCTATATGTGCTTACTCTTATGTTGATTGGGCATCAAATATTGATGATCGTAAATCCATTGTTGCTTATATATTGTGTATTTATTGGACCCAATTTGATTTCATGGTCTTCCAAAAAGCAAACAACAGTTGCTAGATCCTGTACTAAGTCGAAATACAGGGCCCTTGCTCATGTTGTGTCAGAGGTCATATGGCTCATTAAACTCCTTGAAGAAATTCGTGTCTCCTCAAAACAAAAACCAATTTTATGGTGTGATAATTTTAGCGCTAACGCATTTGCAGTTAATCATGTTTTTCATGCTCGCACCAAACAAATCGAAATTGATATTAATTTTGTTCGTGATCAAGTTCTCAAAGGTAATCTCATAGTTCGCTATGTACCTTCTTCTGACCAATTAGTTGACTGTCTCACAAAGACCCTCATGCTTTTTCAATTTCAACGTCTTCATTCCAAACTCGGAGTAATCAATCTACCATCTCGTTTGAGGGGGGATGTTAGGGAATAATTTCAAAAGCATCTATTGGTTAAAAAAAATTACCTCGACCAATGGTTCTCTTCCACACCTGTAATACAATTGTTGTAATTCACTATTATTTTTTATTTATTTCATCCCTAAAATAAGAATTTACTATGTATAAAATGATGTCCTGTATACTCAATAATAAATTAGAAACGTAAGAAATATTTTCTCTAAAAATATCGATATTCTTCAGCTTCATTTACACCAAATATACACTTGATTTACCTGATACACTCAAATCCCTGATATACACTTGAAACGCCACTGTTACATATTTGATTCACTTGATATCCTTCTCATAAACAAACACTTGATACATTTGATATACACTCAATATTGATGCACGTGATATAAACTTGATATATGTTTGATACACATTTATTACACTTGGTACAAACTTGATATACTGAATATTTGGATTTATAACAAAACATTTGAATTTTTGTTTAAGGATCAAAATAACAAAATTATATATTTATTGTAAAAATATAAAGCATAAACACATATTATTATAACCCTGAAGTAAAATATCTACACCTCAAGTACAAACTATTAAAACCTAGATCTAAACTCAATCACCCAAAAACCACTTAAAAATGTTTTACGTTTTTTGGCTCGATAGTTGATAAAGATCATCTTATTTACAAAAATGACATATTGCTTTATTTACCCAAATGTCATTAGTCATATTTACTTAATTATCATTAACTTACAAACCTTTAATATTTTATATTTTTATCATTTATGTATATAAATATGTATATCAAATGTATTATGTGTATAATTTATAGTGCACTTTTTTTATCATATGCCTAAAATGAGAAAATATGGGACAAACTAATGGAGTATTTTAAAAAATAATGTGTTTTTTAAAAATAATGACAAAAATAGAGTTGTGTGAAAAAAAATGATAAAAATGTGGTGGTTTGACAAACTAGTGTAAAAAAATAGGTTATTTTTTAAATCGATGGAAATCGTGTACGGATACACGACTTCCTTCAAAAAAATTAAGAAACTTAATATCAAATCATTATTATGGTTTTAAAAAAAACTACCCTATTTTTAGAAAACCTAGACATTTAATTAATTGATCAATCAAGCTCTTATTGTGATTATTAAGGTTTAATTTATTAAACCTTAATTATTAAATTAATCCCTTAGTTAATCAAATTATGGTTTAATTTGTATAAAACGTCATTAATCAAATATATAATTAAAAAATAATAATATTCAAACCCATATCATAATTATTACGTTAATTTCTTAGTAAAATCCTACCCTATTCTTTTAAAATTTAGACATTTAATTAATTAATCAATCAAGCTCTTATTATGATTATTATGGTTTAAATAATTAAAAGCTTAATTAATCAATCCTTTATTTTTGTCCCAATCCAACCAAAATTATTGTTGATTATTATGATCATTTACAACTAACTTTAATTTCGATGTTTAAGTATATTAGAAATTTCTCCCCACATTTTTATGGTTTAAATTTTGAAACCACTATAGTGAATTATATGAGCTTTAAAAATAATAACAATAATAATAAAATTAGGTAAGTATTTTCTTTAAGCTTTTAAGGATTATTTTTTCAATTAAGTTTGTAATGAAACCATGGTTTTGGTGCAAATAAAAAATGCATTTCAATCTAATTATACATTTAAAATTAAAATTTATAATAATTAAAATTTTAATTACAAACTAAAGATTTTCTTCATCTCCCTCTACAATATAATTGTCTTCTCGTCGTCGTCTACGTCAAATGTGTCTATGATTTGTGTCGACAACAATGAGTCGTTGGATTCGCTGAATAATTTGCTCTATATCTTTCATGGCTTCATCACACATTGCGCTCAAGTTTTGTAAATTGTTTTTAGTGGAGAAAGCATGTATATTTTGAACAAAATTATTCTGAACAATTGTAAATAATATAATTAAAAAATGTGCATGCTTGTATTAAATTTATAAAATAAATCATATTAAAATTCTTACTACACGATAACATAGAGTGCTTTCAAATGTGATGAAGCGTCTGGTTATCGACGAGGACTGGGGAAAATAGTTATATGATATTGTCAGCTCGTGTGTTGCTATGATTCTACACAAAAATTATATTGCGAACACCACGTTGTTATATGCTTCGCATGAACTCTACGTCAATCTAGATCATGCTTGCCTCTTAAATCAATTTGGTTCAAGGCCATATCCGTGGAGCAAAAATCTGGTGGGATTTGCAGCATACCGAACTGTCACAACACACGGTCTGGCTGATGCTTCTCATCGAGATGAAAGCAAATCATAGGAGCCACGTAAGTCCACACCGCTTGACCATTATGACATTGATCAGGAAATAATACCATAATATCAGGGGTGTATAATGTTTTAATATGATCTTACTACCTAAGATTGTATTCAGCCGATCAAATATCATTCGGTAAGTCAGCAACATATTTGTTGAGTGTTCTGATGAAGGTAGAACATCGCTCCATCTAATGTGTGAAAGAAATTATTAATAAGTTATAGATAGTGCAAATAATATTAAATAAACAATATACACATAAAATAATACCTGAAACTCAAAGGTCGACCAACTGACACCTATAGTGGTACATTTGGTACCACAATAAGGAATCTATCATACACCTATACTTGAAGCAACATTAATGGGACAACAATCTCTAAAAATCGTGTATTACTCGCTCGACATAATTCTCTATACAACCATGCGAGGCATGTAGTGCCCCAGGCATATGTACCAGTCTGATCGAAATCAATTAAAAATGAAAGAAACATATAGTGGATCAAGGTGTTTGACTTGTCAGCAAACAGAAAGCCTCCAATCAGTTGCATTATGTATGCACGAGCATATCTCTGAACACTCACAACATCAGCATCCGATAGCAATTCTGTGAACTGTCTTGCCAACCATGAAAGACTTGATTGTTGACCTTTTATGTCAAAACAAATGAAACCATTCAAACCTCACACTCGAAATTTAATTAAATTTCCTAATTATTATCAAATAGATAAAAAAAATCTAAACCATATAACTAAATCAAATAACAAATCCAAACCCAAATAATATATCTAAATTAAACAATATAACTAAATTCAAATAATTTTTACAATAAAATAAGAAAATCAAATAACAAACATATATATTATTTTTACAACAAAATAATAAACATACCTTGTAAGGAAAAAACAAAAGGAAAATGGAGGATTTGGAGAAAGCCAAATGCATCATAAATTAAATTATTTTAAAACAAAATAATAAAATCAAATAAAAAACATAAATTAGATTATTTTAACAACAAAATTGTATACTCGGACTTAGATTTAGTTCAATAGATGTACCTTTAAACGAAAAAACCATAAGAAAAAATGGAGGAGATGAGCACTTTTCTTTTTTGTGAAAGATAGAAGTGTGGATGATTTTTTGTGTGAAAAATGAAATAGGTGGGTGAATTTTGGTATGAAGAATGGAAGGAGGGCTGATTGTTGGTGAAGGATGGAAGTATAGAGAGGATTTGTTGGAGGAGGAAGGCAAAATGGCGAAAGAAAAGATGAGAGATCGAAAGGAGAGAGAATTTTTTTTTAGGGTTTTTAAAGACGTGAACGAAGACCTGACAATCAAAGCTACAGTTGATTGTCAGTCGTGGACCGAGTCCATGACTCAGATTTCCAGCCATAATTGTGTATCCTATCTAGAATTTTGCTTATTTTTTACGATAGTTTTTGAAGCTCCACTATTTGTGGAATTGTTTTTAAAAATCACATTATTTAAGAAAAAAAATTCCAAACTTACATAGTACTAAACTCATCTTCGTTGGTAGATTGTCTACATATTTTGAGGTTGAATTCCAGGGTTGCATTACTTCACCAGAATTTCAAAATAAAGCCGCGGGCTG
>JBBPDI010069529.1:0-17341 GCA_037974545.1 Cucumis variabilis
AATTAATTTAAGTATATCTATATGATAATAAGTTAACCATGTTATTGCCAATAAATGTAATTATATTATAAATATTAATATAGATGACCATTATTATGTTTAGTATCCACTATGTATCACTCCCTTAATCATCTAACACCATTGACATGTGTCTTGAACATATCATCTCTCAGTGACCAAGTAATCTACCATATACTTATCATTTTTCCTATAAATGGAGACTCTTAGGTAGGTTTGTAAAGACACAGATAGGACAAATTTTCAAATAAATGAGAGATAGTGGATTTTTCTTAGAATTTTCTAATATCTAATTTTCTTAATTTTTTTATTTGTTTATTTTATTTATATATTATATTATAGTTATTTTATATAAAGACTCAACTCTTTATACTAAGCTGAGGTCATTATTCAAAAGAGCAATAGCAAAAAATACACTTTCTTGAAAAGAGAAAAACTAAAATTTTAACAAAATTTATATTTAAATAAATATTTAAAAGACAAAAAAATTGCAAATTCAGTAAAGTACTATGAAAATATGACTCGCGCGGGTAACAATTTTTTTTAAAAATAAAATGAATTTAAATAAATATGTCTAAAAACAAAATACTAAAAAAGTGATACATAAACGTGGAAGCAGAATTATGTCTCCATATGGCATGTCACGGATCCTTCCTATCGCTCGCCAGCTTTTCAAATCCTTTATATTTGCCTGAAATATTAAACATAGAGAAAGAGTGAGTGATCCTGAAGGAACGCTCTCATCTGTCGGTAATCCAAAGGAACACCTATGATATTGGGTTGTAACTATCATGTGCCTGATGAAACACACGCAATCTAGTTATCCCAAAGGAACACTCTCATCTGTTAGTGACCCTAAGGAACACTTATGATATCGGGTTGTAACTATCATGTGCCTGATGGAACACACACAATCTAGGGATCCCAAAGGAACACTCTCATCTATCCGTGACCCGAAGGAACACTTATGATATCGAGTTGTAGTGATCCCATTGGACCACACATAAACATAAACATGATAGAATGGTAGTTTCGTCGAACTCACACAATCATAAATCTGTGAAAAGATGGTGATTCTGAGGGATGCCCATACAGGTAAAATTTTAATAGACAAAGTTAACAGAACACTCATCCATAGCATGCAGCATCATCATAAACATATAAACATGACATGAATATTAATCATAATATCCTTATTCATGTGATTAATATATCATGTATCATAAACATATCAGTCATATCGGTCACCACATACCAGTCATCCATATCAGTCATTCATATCAGTCATCCATACCACTCATCCATATCAATCATCAACATTACGAATTTTAGCTACATCAATGTATAATGGAAAATACATGCAAAGCTCTTAATTTTAAGTTCGAAGGTCTAGTAGTAGAATCCCTTATCTTGAGATTAGCTAAAAGTTTATTTCGTAACAATCACAGTTTTTCCAACTAACAAAACCTAAACAGCAAGGGAAAAATCAATACCTTAAATAAATTAAAAGTTGACTACGGTCTCTACAATTCTCCAATCAATCAACTTACCCAAAGTGAGGTTGAAACCAATTCAACCTTAATTGGGAAAATTCCTTGAAGTTAATTCTTTCAATTTAGCCCATTAACCTTCAAGTGAAAACTCCAAATTAAAATCAAATTAATTTAAATTAAATCCAAATTAATTTAATTAGAGTAAAAAAAAAGTGACAATTGATGGGTATATCCAAAACCCATCAAAACTCACCAAACTTGCTAAAAATAGGTGGACAGGAACAAATAGACTCGGCTTAAGGGAAATATGGCTCAGATTGGAGTAGATTGACGCGAGCAAGCTCGAATAGGGGAGACTGGCTTCAAAATTAGCGAATGAAGAGGAATCTGGCGAGCCTTGGCAGACGACATGCAACTTGAGTCCACGAACGGTGGAGAGAACGATGCGGTGAGGAGGCAACAAACTAGTTTGTGAATTAGCTTCGACAAAAGACACACGACACGAGATAAAGAGGCTCGACAGGAAGCTTCGTGTGACGAAAGGAGATTGACAACAGCGACAGTATGCATGACAGTCGAGCGTCGACTGATGGTGAACGGAGGTGACAGCGGCAACTAAGGTTTACCAAGAGGAAGAAGAAGATGGCAGGTTGAATTTTACAAACCAAGAAGACCTATTTAATAATAATAATAATATCCTTATTATTATTTCTTTTTCCAAATATTTTCTTTTCCTTTTTCTCTTTCAAAATCAAATCTTTTATCTTCATTAATTATCCATTCAAACCAACTTTATTCTTTTACCAAAATATAATATATTTCTTAAATAATTAGGGACTGTGTGGGCCCATGTTATCAATGTGGGCTTAGGTTATCATAACCATAACCCTAACCCTTGTTTGGGACCTACGTTATGAAAATCCTAGTTTTAGGGTTTCCATAATCCCTATTTTACCACATAACATCTCTCACAGTACTTCCTCAACCCGTCGTAGTCCTCTCATTCTCCTTCCCACAATCTCCCATAATCTCTCCTTCCCTCGCCCTTTGTTTTTGTTCCCCTCTCCTTCCTTCTCCCATGGCTAACCCACTCTGCCAAAATGAGTTATGTCCAAGAAGCCTAGGATAACACGACACCAAGATCTCTACATTCAATCCTTGTTGAAATTTTCAAGCACCACCCAAGTGCAGCCCCATAAAATGGACTCGAGCAGGGGTGTCGATGACGATAATGAAGGTAAAAAAAAGTGGCAAGACTCTTGGGGAGGTTGAAGAACAACAAGCGGATGAAGGGGAGAAATAAGGCAGCAGTTTAGGACTGTATGGAGGTGTTTGAAGCCGCCACTGATGAGCTTCACAAGTCGTTTGGAGTTCTTAGAAGATTGAGTAGGAGGAATTTTGACGCACAAATGGGAGATCTAACGACGTGGGTCAATGCAGCATTGACAGATAAAGATACTTGCGTCGAAGGATTTGAAAGTGAAAGTGAAAAAGTAGTGAATTTGCTAAGAAATCGAGTGTGAAAGTTGGTTATATTGCGAGTAATGCACTTGCTTTGGTAATTGGTTGCCTCTGGTTTTAAAATTGCACTAAATATGTAAGGAGATTTGAAATTTCTCTTGAATTTGATGTGGAGATTGGATTTACTTGTTATAAGATTGTATAACTTGTAATTGTACTAAATGAAAGAATTAAAATTACATACTATTTTTGAAATGGAAATTAGGTTATGATCTCTTTCTTTTTCTTTTTTTGTGTGTTGAAATGAAATTATGATTATTAATTGGGCTAGCTCCTAAAGGAGTCCCTCTAAATTTCTTGCACATCATTATCTTACGTGGAATTCACACTACAATGGTGATGTTGTCAGTTTCTTCTTTGTTGCATATGGAGATTGATTCTCTTTTTTTTGTTTAATGAGATATTTCACTATTGTTTCATGTGCTCCATAAATTGTATCATTAGTATTAATGGTCATGCCAAATATGCCAAAGGTTTCATGTCTCTTTTTATGATGCGGCATATTTTCTTATTTTACCCCTAGTGAATTTGGGATTATCACGATCTTGAATAGATTTTAAATCATTTATGTTGTTTGGAAGCTTAATTTTTTTTCGAAATTTGAATTTTTGTTTAAGATTTTAAATCTTGAGTTTGAACCAAGCAAGATACATGTAGGTTTTATTTGTAACTAATGAGTACATGTTGTTTTGATTTCTTTTTTGTTTATCTGCTTTTGAATTTTTTTCCTTAATTTTTCATTTAACAATAGTAATGACTTTTGTTAGTTTTTTTAAAATTGAATAATATGCTTTTATTTTTATATACAATTTAATTTGATATTAAAATAATAGATAACCATTAAAATAAGTTATTACAACATAAAAAGTAATGAAATGGAATATGTGAATGACTAGTCGAATGCAGAGTGGCTGAATTTACAACGTCGTATTTAAGAAAATTAAGGCCAAATGATTTTAAGGAAAGATTATTTAATAAGATAAATTTATGAAATTTGTGTATTGGATCTACATTATATATTTTAGAAAAAAAAATATTATAACACTACTATCATAATCCTTCCCCAAATACATTTTATCATAACACACTACCTACACAATCCATCCTCCAAACATATTTTATCATAACACTACCAAAATAACTTTTCTCCCAAACACATCTTATCATAACACTGTCTACATAACCATTTCTCCCAACACCGCATATCATAAAACTAGTTTTATCATAACCCTAACCCTTCCATAACTCAACCCTTCCCCCAAACGGCCCCTTATATTTCCACAAATATAATTATCTTTTCTTTTTCCACAATATATATATATATATATATATATATATTCACTCCTCCAATTTAATTAAATAAATTCCCAAAATTATTTAATTAAATTTCAATTTCCATAAAACCAAATAATTTCTATTTAATGAAACCAAATAACGCCCAATAAATTAAACCAAACTAAGATAATTATCTCAAAAAATTATCTTAATTTTTTGGGCATTACATTTTAATATTATATTTTCTCGATTTTCATGTTCTACTTGCACCTCATTTTGACAACATGTTGTCAACACGAGCTCCAATCATCTCCTTCATTGAAGGTAGGTCATAGTGGAATGTCGGTTGTTCTCTACTTGTTATAATTAATAAAATAAATATTATTTTGCATATTTGATGTATATTAAATTTCTAATATAATTATAATATTTTATGATATTAATACCACGATAAATCTCGTAAAACTAGAATTTATGGTCCTTTCCATTAATGGTAGCGATTGTTTGTCATTAGTTATTGATACTAAAAGGGATCTGAACATCATTGTTCGCACGAGATTTTTGGAGAAATTTGATTCGTGGAGTTAAACTTGAGTTGATGTTATATTTGTGTTGATTTGATGCGGGTGGTTTGATCTCTAGAATTTGATCCTCTAGTTCTCTCTCGGTTGAATGTCTATGCTTGATTTGGAGGAAGCAGACCACATGATGTTCATGAAGTTGATTGAACATCTACGCTTGATTTGGAGGAAGTAGAGAACGTGATGTTCATGAAGTTGGTTCAACACATACGCTTGATTTGAGAAAGCGAAACATGTGATTGCTTAAAGTTGGAGTCTTGAAAAAAAGCTTGTATCTTTAAAAGAGCTTCAATCTTCGAGAATAGTCAACTTTAGGAGTTAGGGAGTCTTCTAACTCTTGGGAGAATGGACCAAACCCAGGGGATAAACCACATGGATTTGGGTCATATTTAGCCTTTGGGCTAAATTAAGCTTATTTTTTCTGTTTAATTGAATTTAGCCCAAGTAAATAATATTTGATTGGACCAAAATATTTAACTTATCCAATGACCATAATGAAAACATGTGCAATCATCAGAATTGACCAATTTATGTTTTCAATTTTAATTTGGGACACATGTCAATTTTTTAATTTGTCCCAAATTTAATTATTTGTATTTTTTATCATTAATTTAGTAAATGATGTTGTAATGTGTGAATAGTTTCAAAATTTTCTATTCAACAACTATGAATCTTGAAAATACAATTAATGAAGGAAATGTAACGACCAATCAAGAAAAAGCGAAAACTATGATTTTCCTTTGTCATCACATTCATGAGGATTTGAACTTATAATATTTAATAAGAAAAGATCCTCATATGTCGTGGAATAAATTAAAAAAAAGATATGATCATTTGAAATTAGTTCATCTTTTCCAAGCTCGTTATGATTGGATAAATTTGAGGCTACAAGATTTTAAATCAGTACATGTTTACAATTATAAATTATTCAGAATGAGTTCAAAATTGTTGTCATGCGAGAAAAAATTACTAATATAAACATGTTGGAAAAGACATGTTCTATTTTTCATATCTCGGATATGTTCTTACAGCAGCAATATCGGGATAAATGTTTTTAAAAAATATTATGAACTCATCTCATGTCGTCTTGTTGCGGAACAACATAACTAGTTGTTGATGAAAAATCATGAATCTCGACCAACTAGAACAACACCATTCCTTGAAGCGAATGTTATGAATTTTAATCGTGAATGAGGTTGTTGTCAAGGTAGAGATTGTGACAGGATAAGAAATAATTATTATTTTCGTGCTGGCCGTTCTTATAATCCAAATTTCAAAAGAACCACACAAAATGGTGGTCATCATAAAGGGAAAGCTCCACAAAATAAGAATTCATGGTGATGAAGAAATATGCTAACGATGCAATATGATTGGACATTGGTCACATGTTTTCCATACATCAAAACACTTCGTTGATTTATATCAAGCTTCCCTAGAGAAGAAAAAAGAGAAAAAATATAGAAGCCAATCGTTCCTATTAAAATAATGATATATATATATTCAAACCATCCAACATGACTAATTTGAATGTGGTAGATTTCTTTGAAACTTATGAAGAGAAGATTGATACAATTGATGGAACAAGTGTTTTTTTTTTTTTTTTACTTTGAAAATATTTAAAATAATGTTGTTATTTTGTTATCTTTATGTTTTGCTTTTATTAATATTAAACCTTGTACATTCCAAATGTGTTTTACTTATTGTAATTATTTCCTTTTAAATAAAGAAATATGAACCATCTTCATACGTTGGGTGATTCAGAAAAAAACAATGAAGCTTTATGTCTGGCACACAATACAATCACACCCACAATACCTACAAGTAAAAAATATATTTTTTTCAAACTGACAATGCTGAAAGCAAAAGTCAATACAATTTCAAGTTCTGCAAGCCTAATTTAAGTGTTTGGAAAAGCAAATATTATTTTACCTAGAGGAAAAAAATTTACAATTGCGAGAATGCATTATTCTCTAGTTAATCAAAGAGAAATCTATTGAGTTTTAAAGCTATATGTTGCAATATATGGTTATCATATCAAGACTGATAGAAAAAATTGAACAGAATATCTTTATAATATATTTATTGTCTCAATTGAAAAATGTATATTAGAAAATTTGCTAGCTTTATCTTATGGATTATATTATATACTCATATACGAGTAATTGAAACATATGCAACATTAATGAACTTAAAGTTCATGAATCCATATATATTTGCAATTTGTCATAATTGATTGGATCATCCATGATCTATAATAATGAAAAGAATTATTGAAAATTCACATGAACACCCATTGAAGACCAGAAGATTATTCAATCTAATAAATTATTATGTGATGCTTGCTCTCAAGACAAATTAATAATTAGACCATCACCAGCTAAAATATGAATTAAATCATCTTTATTCTTAGAATGACTTCATAGTGATATTTGTGAACCTATTAAATATTAACCTACCAAGTAAACTGTTTAAGTATTTTATAGTATTAATCGACGAATCCAATAGACGGTCACATGTGTGCTTATTATCAAGTCGAAATCTTGCATTTACAAATTTACTTGCTCAAATAATTAAGTTAAGAATACAATTTTCTGATTATACAATTATAAATATTCGACTCGATAATGTTGAGAAGTTTACATCCCAAGCACAACCCGTTAATTTATACCATATGCCTTCCCTCTTCCATGGTCACCCTCTCCTCTACTTCAGTCTATATAACCTAACACTTCACTTTTCTTATCTTTTTTTTTTTCCTTCACTTCTTCAATATAACCCTCCTTTTTGCATTTGTCTTTCCTCTATCTTTTTAAATCTCAAAACTTTAAACAAATAGAAGAGCTCTCATTTTTAAGCATGCACAAACATAAATATAAGAAATTTGAACACCTAAATATTCAATTTCTATAAAGTTATCTTGGGTTTGATAAATAACAAATTTGAAAAATAACTTATATCAATGCTCTTTTTTTCCATATGGATACTCTTTTAATTTTTTCCCTCCATTTGTTTTCCATTCTTACAACAATTTTATCAGTAACCAAACCAAAACCAAAACCAAAACCAAAACTTCAAGTTGAGGTATGAAACCTCACAAAGTTTCAAAACCAAAATATCTCCTCAAAACTCATGAAAACAATAAATTTTCTAATACAAAAACTACTGACAAAGGAATATCACTTCCGATCGTGGAAAGCCTTCCTAACTTGCCACAATAAAAAGAAAATTTTCATGGCTATAAATTTGATAATGCATATGTTTTCTTTAGTTTTGTCTTCTAACCCAAATTCTCAGCTTGGTCTTTCATATCCAAAATATACTCCATATAATATAACTACTAAGATCTTTTTGTTGCTTCCATTGTTTTCTTCTTCAACAAAATTTTCTGTTTAAATTATTTTTAATCTATTTTTTTTTATAAAAAAATGTATAGATATATTATCAATAAACTTTTTTGAATAACTTAGCCAAATTATAAATCAAGAGAATCATTTATAAATATGAAACAAAAAGATGAATTGATTTGGAAGCAGCCCAATAATAAGTGTGTGGAAGCCCACGAAGGTTTGGGCCTCAGAATCACTACTTTTCCTCCTCACAAAGCAACCAAGTTTTTCCTTCCAATTTTGAAATAGGGAAATTTATATACATATAGAGTTGTATTTGGAAGGATGTCAAAACAAAGAATCAATAACATTTATAGCAAATAGCCTTTGGTGCATTTTTTAATTCAATAATATCTTTAGTGTTTTAAAAAAAGCCCTCAGTTCTATGAAGGTTGTTTTCTTCTTTTCAGTAGTTGGTTGTTTAAATTCAACTATTTTCTTTCTAAAATGCAGTTTTTTAAATTAAAAATTAAAAATAGGAGAGAATAAACTTATTATCCATCTACCTTATCACTAAATCCCTATAAACTTATTAGATTTAAAATTTAAAATTCAAATGATTTTAACCATCTTAGTTTAAGATTTGAATTTATATCTTTTTTTTTATATATCAATTAAGTGAAAATTTGATAAGTTCAAAATTTGAAGGCACTTGTGGAATGTCAAGATTGAATCAAAAGCTTGGCTGCATTGATAAAAAGTTTTTATGGATAAAGCCAAACGGCAAATGATACTAGTAGACAAGACTCCTATGGTCTCAAGGATTGAATGTGACATCCGACTATAAATGAAATGAAAATGAGAATGTGAGTTTGTAAATTTATTATCTAAACGTTGAAAAATTGAAGCAAGATATAATTCATATTCATAGGGTAGACAAAGAAAAAGTGTCAATTGTTACATAAAGCTCAATGTGCAGTCCCAATTGTGAATGTATATTTGAGGAAGAAAGCAAGTTGATTATTAAAAAAAGATGTGAAGTTTGTGCAATATTATCAATTGATGAAAATATATTAAATTTATCATTATTTACAATGGGGTTGAGTGGGAAGATCATAAGATTTCAAATCCCTTCCGATAGAAGGAATTTGCTAAAACATTATTTGTCATGTTCAACCAAACCTAATTATGCAAATTGAACGAAAATGTCAATCAGGATAATTTTTTTTAAAATAAACCATTTACCATTCTCATGATTTTGGAGCTCTTTAGTTTGAATTTTTTCATCAACAAATTTGAATTTTTTGGATTGAGGATTCTAAAGTAGTGTTATATCTTACCTTTTGAAGTTTATGATTTTGTAACAAGCTTCTCTATTTTTCTTCTTCTATGTGGACTAATTTCTCCATCCATCATTTGGCTCTCAATTTTAGTTTAGCAAATTTGACAACGGATCATAAACCAACAATATGGATAACTAAGATATTTTACACTCATCAATTGAATTTATTCTTAACATTTGTTAAGTTTTTTTTTTTCCAAATACAATATATTTTAAGACTAAGTGCAATGTGTTTAGTTATTTTTTTAACTATAAAGTATTTGTGGGTATTAAGTCTATGATTAATAGTTATTTTTGAAAATACAATGTATTTATGGTCTGTTGATCCTATTGAAAATCGGTTACTCAAATTTTATGAAATCATATGATTTATATGTTTGTGTTCCATTTTTTAAAAACGTAATTTAAGTTTTTTTAAAAAAATTATTATGCTTTCCCATAAATAATAGATTTTTTATTCACAATTATTTAGGAATATATAGTTAAGATTTGATAGTTACGAATTTTAGAATTTTCTATTAGTAACCATTTTAATAGAATTTTAAAATATTCCATTTTTAATTACAATAAAATTTTGGTGGTTAGGATTTGAAGTAGGGATATTTTGGTAAATTATTAATTCATAATTAATAACTCTACCTTCTACTTCTAAAAGGAAGACCATGTCAATTTATTCATCCATTCAAGAAATATAAATTGATTTTACCCCTTCAATCAACCATGATAATATAAGGGATTATACAAGTAAATATGGTAGTTTAAAATAGATAAATTAAATTTCAAAATACTATTCTAGTTAGACTTAAGATTTAAGTAAAAGTCAAGATGAACATAGTTCAACTATTATACAATATAAGTTAGTGACGAAAAGAAAGGGAAAGATCATTTTTTTCCTCTCCTCCATTAAAGTCCAAGTAGAGAGATAGATGGAAATTAGTAAAGTTTCATACCATAATTTTTTGTATTTATATATACATAAACACGAACAATATAAGGATCAAGGCTTAGTAATATGTTTGAAGTGCCAAATATTAGAAATGAGGAAAGTATACAATCGAATTATCAGTATTTTGATCATCTTCAAATTTGATTAAAATACATTTTAGTTTTTGAACTTTTAAATATATGTCTAATTAGTTTATGAAGTTTTAAAACTGTCTAATAGAATCAAACTTTTTAATATTGTAATAAAATAGATTTATTCTTTTTTTTTCTAAAAGACTTGTTAGACACATATAATGTTGGGACTTGTTAGATAAAATGTGTCAATTTCGAGGTTGTCAATTTAATCAATCTTATTAAAGAATACACTCTTTCGTACTTTCTTTTTCTTTTTCTTTTTTGTTATTGTTTCTTATTTTCATAAAATGGATGAAATTTTTTGAACTGCATATCTCTTTGGTCAATAACACAAGTTATATGTCAATTGGACTATGCAAACCGAAAATTGAATTATTTTAATATTCTTGACAAAATACCACTCTATTTATATTCTAAAAGATTTTAATTCTACCATGAACATGACTCAATTAGCATAAATTTTATACTATCATAGCTATATGTTAGGTGGAGATCTATATGTTAGAGGTTCGATCTCCACCCAAGATATTGTCAAAGAATTTGTCCTATAGTACTAGTACAAATGAAATAATAACAATAATTACGATAATGTAATAATAAATAAATAAATGGAGCTCTAGAAATTTTAAACCCTTTTCCTGCGAAAATATATTAGTAAAAATCATAGCAATGTTTTATAGGAAAATAAAATAGAAATCCAAAAGCAAACCTAAAATAGAATGACTGTGATTTTAAATTTTGCGATCAATTTAGGTTGTATTTAAAATAAATAGTTAAATCATTTTAAAAAAAAGTTTAGGTTGCCTTTAAAATACATAATTAAATCATTTTAAAACAAATTAGACGTTTAGCAAATAGTTTTTGATGTATTTTAAATGAAAATTGTCAAAAATGACCAAGTGTACAAACATTTACTTTTTATGGCAAAATCAAAGTACAGTTTTTTTTTTGTTCTTTATAAGTAGCTTTTTGACTTAAAAATTTTATTTTAAATTCTTTATAAAAAAAGTATATAGATTTTTTAAAAAATATTTTTTCTTAAGTCAATTCAATAACTCTTTATTCAAATTTATTTTGAATTACAATGAAACACGTGAATCCAACGTCATTAATATCAACAATTCTCCAAATATCTCTACAATTATATGATATTGTGAGTTTGAACATAAACTTTCTTGGTTTTGCATTTGGTTTGATAATTTTGTATAATATATTGAATAAATTAAATGTATACATAATAACCTAATTACGTTGGTGAATAAATAGAGACCAAAATACTAATAAAGGAAACATAAAAATATGGAAAATATTAAATAAGAATAAACTCAATAATCCCTAATTTCCTTTAACACGGTTGTTGCCACGTGTTGGAGACGACGCGGAAGGACCGACGTTCTCGAAACGGGTTAATTTTAAAATAAAACAAAAAAAGGATAGTCGCCTCTAATTTTTAAAAATTGAAATCATAAAAAAATTGTATGTGAAAAAAAAGAGTTGTGAGTTGGAAAGTCATTTGTATATGAAGAAAGAGTTGACACCCCACAACATCCGTTTAGAAAACGTTGACCAAATTTCAAATCTTGAATTGAAAATATTCTTTAATTTTTTTAAAAAAACAATATGCCTTATTTTACCATTCATTACTCCAATATTTGAAGTAAAAAATATAGTAATTTTTAAATTGAATAATCAAGTGAAAAATATGTATAAATAAATATGGATGGTGTAAACTAATCTACATCGCATGGGTTTTCAGAGAAATGTGTTTCGTAAAGTTGAACTTGTGTTGATGTAGATTATGATGCAATGATACTCTGAGAAGTCCAAATTTCTTAACCCCACAAACAAAGAGGACACTACTCTTTATAGAGTTGTCTAGTGAACTTTATTGGATAAAAAATTTGTGAAAGAAAAAAATATTATTATTTATTTCCAAATTGTATTTCCACATTGATTAATTTTGAGTGTGGAAGTTCCTTCATATACCATTTGATTCATTCATCGGTTTGGACCCTAGGGCACCCGAGTTTTGGAAGGAGGGAGGAGATTTGCAAATGTAGATATGTCTGTATCTCCACATGAGTGCCACCATCAGGCTATTAATTGGTTTCCAATTAAAGACCGAGGTTGATATATCCTAAGGACGACAAGACTACTATATTGTTTGCATCAATTTAGTGTTCTGATTAGTATGCTAAATTGTTTGGCGAAAGAACTGAGATCTGAACAAAGTGGTCCATGGATCAGAACCAAGCTCAACGATATAGATTTGAACCTTATTTAGAATTTGAACTAACCTAAACTTATTTCTACGCTCAATTGAACTTTAGCTCAAATAAATAATATTTAATTAGATCAAAATAATTAACTTCTATACCCAACCATATGAATTTGGGTCTTATTTAGTATTTGGGCTAAATTAAGCCATTCAATTGAACTTCAACCCAAATAATTAATTTGATCTATCGGACATGATTAATGAAAATATGTGGCGTCATCTGGATTTGCCAATTTATGTCTTCAATTTTAATTTGAGACACACGTCAAATTTTAATTAGTACGATCATTTGTGATTGGTCTAAATCTTTGTTTAACGCTACTTATCAAAGTTTAAGATTTAAAATGATAACAAATAATGATTAAGTTTAGGTTTTAATGTCACACCCCAATCCGCAAAACAATTAGAACGCATGAAGTAGTGTAGATAGGACATGATTTAGCTTAAAACCTTGAAATTGGTCTTATCACCTAGCTCAAACTGAACTCCTTTTAAACTACTATGTGATAGAGATAAACCTAACGTATCAGAAGTCAACTTAAACTTTTATTCAACAACAAACATTTTGACGCGATTAAACGCCTAGACACTCATCTTAAATCCTTACCTTGTTTAAATGCCACATACTTTAAATATCATGCTTTAGCCGTTAAAGCTTAACGCAGTCAACATAACTAAAGCTTAAACTTAATTAACAACAGGCGTTTCATACATAGTATAAAATGACAACACCTTGACCAAAACAAATGACATTAATCAAAACTCTTAAACACCTGGTAGCTTTCTCAACTCGCTGCAAGCCCATCAATCTTCTTCTCTTCTTAGCTTAAACGTCTGATCCTGAAAGATGAAATTTTAAAACGTAAGTCTAAAAGACTTAGGTTTTATGAAATCCTTTTCGCAATATCTTTTCATAAATCATTTTCGTCAAATCATACATTTTAACACAAATCAGTTTATCAACAAACACATCATTTCACAAAACATATCAAAACACATGTAATAAATCAGATCAACTCGCAAATCACATTAATATATATTTCACATAAAACACCCATTAGTCCCAATCATTCCTTTCACTAAGGATCCCGAATCATTCTCTACGTTTGGTCTCATTACCTCGCGTTTAGACTACTGTACCAACAACATCTGAGAACATACAGATTCGTCCTTGTTACTCATGCCGCCTAACACAATTTAGCCATTTTCTTCATTGGTCGGCTTCACTCCACCATGTAAATCTTTTCTACATGGCTATCTTTAACCTTATGTGCAAATAACAGTTAGCTCATTCAAAGGAAGCAACTAATGGTTTGAAAACCGTTTATATAATCAATATCATAGTCATCAAATCAAGCTTTAAACATTATAAAACATGTTTGAAATCATATAAATACTTCTAAGAGCAGATCACTCATAAATACTTAGCCTTAGAACAAAAAATCTCTTCTTCTTCTTCTTCTTTCTCGCGTAGCCTTCTCGCAAAAACAAAATAGCAGCACTTCAACACTTCAAAATTCCAGAAAATCTCTCTTACTTAGTGACCCAAATCCTTTATTTATCTCTTTAATCTGGATTAGTCATCCTCAAATCCTTTGTCCAATTGTCCACTCCTACTTAAAATTTTACACGTGTGAAATTAATATTTATTTTAGTCATGCTTAAATTCTTAATCTTACACGTTAACCTCTATCTAATTAGATTTGACATTTTTTTGTCAGATCTTTCACCTCGCCTAACTCCATTCCACGAATAGCTTCAACCACATAACATAACTTTTGAAAGTCTTAACACAATAGCTCCTTTTACGGATTATCCAACCTTTTTTCGTGAAGACTCTTTCTCTTGTGAGCGTTTAGACTTATAGGTCCTACCACAAATTCTTCTTTTCTCAAAACTTCCTTGCGAACTAACTTTTTAATTGTGAAACTTATACTTAACCATATAAAATTTTATCACTTAATCATTTATGTGGATTGATTTAAAAAGGGGTGAAATCGGGTTGGGTTAGGTTGGGTTGGGATACATTCTCAACCCAACCCATATTTTCGGGTTATTTGGGTTGGTAACCCAAATAATCTAAATTTAGTTTTCAACCCAACCCGTAAAATATGGGTTGAGTTGGATTGGGTTGTCGGGTTGTATAGGGTTTTTCGTTTTTCGTTTTTAGTTACATTTAAATCAGGTTGTATAGGTTTGTTACATTTAAATTTCAAATGTACATAATTCAAAATTTCATACAATAAATTCAAACTAAACATTTATAAATTCAAAGTTACAAACACAAATAAATTTAAAATTACAAACACAAATAAATTCAAAATTACAACACAAATAAATTCAAAGTTCTTAAAATACATAAATCTAAAAATTACCCATAAATGTTCATGAAGTTCATTTTTAATAATAAATAAATAATAAAGTTCAAAATACAACACAATCTAAACCTAAAAAAATAAAAAACATAATTGTTTTTTTATTAAATAATATATTATTATTATTATTATTATTATTATTTTTATATATATTATATTAATTTGGGTTGGGTTGGGTTGGGTTGAACCGAATTGCTCAACCCTCCAACCCAAGACCTAACCCAACCCGAAAAAATAAAAAAAATTTAACCCAACCCAACCCTTATAATATGGATTGGATAGTTCGGGTTATTCGGGTTCAACCCGTATTCTTACACCCCTAGATTCAAACACCAATTTCTTATCGTGAAGTCTTATTTCAAAACACCTTCCCTTATCCAAAACACTTAGCCATATTTTACTTTTTATACTCAAATTAGAAGCGGGTCTCACATTTAATGTATCCAACCCATCAATTTATTGGATATAAATTATTTTTTTTTATAAATGATATTTGTGGAGATTCGGGAGATTACTAATCCATCTTACTTAACAAATAAAATTGTTCATTTATTTTCTTAAGCAAATAAATAAATAGTATATAATATACCATATTTTAATAATTTCCATTTTAGATTAGAGTACTTCTCATTACTTTTTGAGTATTTTTAAAAACAACAAAACAATGAAACTATTTATAGA
This sequence comes from Cucumis variabilis, assembly GCA_037974545.1. Taxonomy (NCBI): domain Eukaryota; kingdom Viridiplantae; phylum Streptophyta; class Magnoliopsida; order Cucurbitales; family Cucurbitaceae; genus Cucumis; species Cucumis variabilis. Next base: position 15,971 of record JBBPDI010069529.1, read on the forward strand.
AATATAGTAAAATAGATCTAATTTTTTATGGTTTCATATGTTATTTTTTCCAATTTGAATCTTTTATTGACCAAACTTTACTTTATTTATGTTTAAAAAATTTTAATTCTAAAAATGTGAGGGATTCTTGGTTTCGAACCAACGTATAGGATGTATTATGTACGTATAAGCTCATGTGTGGGTTGTTGATTCAACGATAGAAGAAAAATGTGTGTGTATGTATTAATTAATGCATACAACTTAGAAGTTGATGATTAATAATACATGGATACTAATTAATTAAATTCCATAAGTAAGCAAATTAAAGAATTTCCTAGTTCTTTAAGACAAAATGTAAGGTTATTCTTGTTCTGTAAAAGTTAAGTACCCATTTAAGTCACTTCATCGTTCTTCCCTTCTATGTTATCGTCGTGAAAATTGATGCAATCGGAAGAAAAAAGAAAAAGAGATGAGAAAGATATACACAAACCTAATAAAATATTACAAATAACATTTTAAATTTTAATTATAATCTAACTCTAAAATAAATTTTTAAAAAAAAGAAGAAGAAGAAGAAAAACTTTATAAACAAAGTAGGTGGTTCCAAATAAGGTCATAAAATGAATTCATCTGAATGAAATTTGCTCGGCTAAGATAAGAATGAAAGATGAAAAGGACAGAAATATCAGCATCATAAACCCCAACGCGCTTCCAAATTCAATATTTCAAATGATGAGAGTCAGAGATGAAGCCCGTGCATTCCACGCGCTATTAATACGAGTGAGTATGCAAAAATATTTAGAATAATATCTGTACGAACCTCATAACTATCTTTCTCGACTAAAACATAAAGATCTAAACTTAATTATTTTACTCTCAAAGATTCAAAATTAAAATAAAAATCCCACACTGTTTCCAAAACCCCAAAACCTTTCCCCCTTTCCTCTTTCCTCACTTCCTCCGACCACCCTTTCCCCACCCACGCGAGTCTCTGCCTACCCTACCTTTGATGACCAGCAGCTCCAAATGGCCAAATCTCAAGTCCCGCCGTCCGTCCCCTGGCACTTCACCGAGCTCGACGATCGTCTCTTCCAAATCCGCGGCCGGACTTTCTTCTTTGTCGCCGTTTTATTCGCCGTCATCCTTCTCGTAACTTTTATTTTCCTTTACGCCCGTTGGGTTTGCCGATTCCACCAGCTCACCACCTTCTCCGCCTCCGTTCCCGTCCACCGGCTGCCGAGGTCGCCGCCGCCGCAGGTGCTCGGCGCCATGGCTATTATCTCTCTGTACAAGGCACCGGCTGCGGAAGAGGATGCGCCCAGCGCTGCCGCTGCCGTAAACGATGCAGGGGGGGAGTGCTCCATTTGCTTGGGGGTGTTTGAAGATGGGGAG
>JBBPDI010069534.1:0-34442 GCA_037974545.1 Cucumis variabilis
AAGATTTTGGATATCGTTGTAAAAGTTAATGATAACATAGTTAGTATATTTGTTTTGTAGTGTGCTAATATCAAGGGATATCATTAATAAAATTTTGAGTTTTAAGTTTGAATGATTTTTCCTACCCCTACTATGAAAGGGAAAGATGAAGAGAGAGATCTAGATACTCATATTTAACTAAGAAGTACAAAAGACTTAAGTTTCATTTGGCAACTTTTATGTTTGCTGTTTTTATTTTATGATTATTGTTTCATGATTTTTTTTAAGTACTAGAAAACAATAATATGTTTGAAAACTATTTAGGCTCTTTTTTAGAATAACTATTATTATTGAAGTTTGAACAAACTTCATATTCCTCTCTTTCCCTCTCTCCCTCAAATGTTGCTAATGATTCTATTCACCATCCATGACGACCAACTCTCTTGTGACAATCATTGTTGAGTATATCACTTCCAACTATTAGAATCTAGCAATTATCTCCTACCGTTCAACTCTAGACAACTACCACCCTATGACACCCAATGTCGATCATCGTCTTTGGTGAACAACTCCATCAATAGTCTCTAATGACCAACTCTAACAACTAACTCTCAATTGATTTATAAACTAAAATTACTTAACTCTTGATTATCTTTCTATATATAAAATTGAAATTATAATTCTTTAAATAGTTGTATTATAGAGTAATTAACCTTAATAGAAACCATTTAGACAGGTATAAAATCAATTTGGAGAAAATGTATTCAAGCATATTTTTAGTTTAAACACTTTGTTCTATTACAAGTTTAAATTAAACTTCGTTTTTTTTTATAATTTTGTCGCTTGTTAGAAAGCTAAAACATGGATGAATACCATTATGTCTGATCTCCATTTTTTTTGTTTGAGGATTCTATCAACATGACCAAGTCAATGTTTGACAATACATATCATCAAATATCTTCATATGATGGTATGATATTGTCTGCTCCGAAAGTAAACCACTATTTGGAGGTCCACGGGGTGGTATTCCATACACACTAAAATGTAACTTTTTTAAAGAAAAAAAATAGAAAAAACACCTAATTTTTTAAATATGATTTTACACGAACGTCATCAAATCTCATTTATTTTCATCAATAAAATTTTGAGATTTTTATTAACCGATTTGTCCTTCACATTAGATTTAAATATTACATATTTTAAAAAATATATATATAATTTATTGTCATAAATATTTTATTACACATTTATTATTTACAATAAAACTTATCTATTTAGTCCATTACTTTTGTTTAGAAAAGGATATGTTTGGGTTAGTAGGTAGTCTATTAATTAATTAACATAATTATTTTCATATAATTTTAATATTTGCATTTATTAGATGCCCTATGTAAATATGGTAGGTAATTACTTCTATTATAATAATATTATAATCAATTTTTTTCCTCAATTATTTTTCTTCACGTGATTTTGTTAAAAAAATTATTCCTCCATCCGATCTCTCTCTCCATCCATTCTTTCTTATTTCGTTCATCTCCTTCAAAATTTTCTAGTGAGTGCATATTTGTTTCATATCATTAATTATGTGTATGAAATTGTGAAATATAGTATGTCAGCGAAATTTTTCGATGAGCTTTTTCGATAAAGAAAATTTACAGTAAATGAAGTATATATGCCACATAGTTTCCTTCCGTTTTGCATCGATTTTCATATATACTACCTACTTTACTAATTCATGATTTATAATAATTAATTTTGTATTATTTTTCATATATTGAAAGTTAATTTGATAAATTATTACCGTGTCAGAAACTGATTTCAGTTTAAATAGATCAGTATATACTCATATTTACAGTCGGTCAATTATATATACCAGGTCATTTTCTTTTGTTTTGCATTTTTTTTCATATATATATAATGTAATTTACTAATTTATGATATATACTTATTATATTTCATCAATTTTCATATATTGAATGTTAATTTGTTAAATCTTACTGTGATTGGAACTGTTTTTTATTTAAATAGATCATTATATACTCTTGTATATTTAACATAATATTAGATAACAATGTATGTGCATATTTTACATAGCATATTTGTTTCATATTATTAAATTTGTTTTTGAAATTCTGAATTATAAGTATGTGGGTGAAATTTTTAGTTGAAGTTTCAATCAAGCAAATTAACAAGCGGTCAAGTATAGATACCACACAACTAATTTCATGGTTTTTTTAGGGTAGTTATTCCAATCAAATTTGTCCTAAAATTCTTACATTAAAAAAAAGTAATCCCAAAAATCCCTAACACCCTAAAATGTGTTCCATTTTTGGCAATTTCCCACCATACATATGCAATCACCAAAAATTGATGTAATATAATTATATCAATAATGTACAACATTATTTAAAATATATACAAGTATTATTTAAGACATACATATGCAATTATCGAAAATGGATGTAACATAACTATTATATCACTATACAGTATTATTTGAAATACATACGATTATATGTTGTTCTATTTAAACTGAAATCAGTTTCTGACACGGTAAGAATTTATCAAATTAACTTTCAATATATGAAAAACAATATAAAATGGATGTAGTGTAATGATTGTAAATCAGAAATTAGTAACGTACGTTGTATATATGAAAAACAATGCAAAACAAAAGAAAATGACCTGGTATATATAATTGACTGACTGTAAATATGAGTATATATTGATCTATTTAAACTGAAATCAGTTTCTGACACGGTAATAATTTATCAAATTAACTTTCAATATATGAAAAACAATACAAAATGGATGTAATATAATGATTGTAAATAAGAAATTAGTAAACTACGTTGTATATATGAAAAACAATGCAAAATGAAAAGAAACCATGTGTCATATAAACTTCATTCAATGTAAATTTTCTTACTCGAAAAACTTCACCGAAAAATTTCACCGACATTCTATAATTCACAATTTCATAAACAAAATTAACGATATGAAACAAATGTGCAATCACTGGAAAACTTGAAGAAGATGAATGAAATAAGAAAGGATGGATAGAGAGAGATTAGATAGTGAGAGAGAGATTGAACACAGAGAGAGTATGTTGGAAGAATTTTTTACTATAATTCACAATTTCATAAATAAAATTAATAATATGAAACAGGTACACACTCGTCAAAAAATTTGAAGGAGATGAACGAAATAAGAAAGAATAATGGATGGAGAGAGCGATCGAACAATGAGAGAAAGATCGAAGAGAGAGAGAGTATGTTGGATGAAATTTTGACTAAAATCACATAAAGAAAAATAATTGGAAGGAAATTTTGATTAGAATCTTACCATAATTGAATTAATTATATAATATATTTACATAGAATATCTCATAGATGACACTTTTAAAATTAAATAAAAATCAATATATTAAATATTAATAAACTAATTAAATAATAAGTTTGATGAGTCTTTTAAAGTTGTAAAATAGTTACTATGTAGAATAATTTTGAAAACGAAAAAAGTCCATAATATATTTGGTAAGTGATCGTTTTTATTTGGTTATTCTTTCTTATACGATCGTTTAAATTTAATTGTTTAAATTTGATTTTCTTTTTTCAAGATTTTTTTTTTGTATCAAATCGTTTAGATTTGACTATTTTTTTCGTTTAGATCTAATGGTTTAAATTTGGATGAACAAATTGTAACTATTTTTTTTCGAACATTTTTAGATAAATGATTGTTTATGTTTGGTACACGATCAAATTTAAAAGATTACTAAAATAGCTTCTACTTTAGTAATAATTGATTTGGTACTTTAATACATTTGACACACGATCCTTTGTATTTGACCGTTTAAATTTGGGTAGTCAAATCTCAACGATTTTTTTCAAGATTTTTTGGTAGACGATCATTTAGATTTGATTGTTTAAATTTTACTATCAAAATTTAAAAGATTTTTTGTGAACGATTGTTTAGATTTTGCTATATTTTCTGTACACTTTATAATATATATATGGAAAAAAAAATAAAAAATTTAAAACTAAAAAAGTAAAATATGGGACTAAGAACAATAAAGATTGAAGAGCAAACGAAGGGTGAATTGGATAATTAGTGGTGTTTAATTTTGAAAAACAATTAGTTAGAAAGTGTTGTTTTGGAAAATATTAGGAATTAGGGAGTTGGGGTTTGTTTTGTTGGATTGATTGGAGTGTTCTCCGTTAGACACACACACACTCAGTTTTCTTAATATTTCATTCTTCCACTGTTGCCGCCCGGTCAAATATTTTCTATATTTTTTTATTTTCAATCAATTTTATTTATATTTTAAAAATACTAAATTTAGAATTAATGCTTTATAAAAAAAAAAAAAAAAAATCTAGCAGCATAGCAATGGACAATAACACTGTAGTTTAGTTAATTAATTTATTATAAGTTATAGTTAATTAGATCAATTCATCAATTATAGACTAAAACAACTATAACTACAATTAGTTCTTAGTTCATTAATTATAGTCCTTGTCAATTAATTCAATTTCTATTTTAATTTTTTTAAAAAATAAATTTCTATTTTAATTAATTTAATATATCATGGATAACCTATTTTAGTACTTTAGTAATAATTTATTAATCTTTTCAGCCACTAAAGCATAACAAAAAATTAACTAATGAAACTAACATCATCTAAATAAACTCAAAATATTAATCTAATATAAAACATCTAAAAATGATTTCCAAATTTGTCAAATTGAGTTGTCTTGACTATTTTATAATTTTAAAAACCTATTCCATGCATAAACGTTAAAAATAACTAAAAAGTATCATCCTAATTTAAAGCTAAGATGAAAAAAGAGGATGGACCGAAAAAAAGGAGCAAAAATTACATTAAAACAGTTAGAGAAATGTTATATGCATTAATTCTAAATTTAATATTTTCAAAATATAAAATAAAATTGGTTGAAAATGTTAAAAGAAAAAAAAAAAAGAAGGTAGAGAAAGAAAGAAATGCATTACCAATAAGGAAAGAAAAAGAGAAAAGATCTTCTACCCAAATATTAAAAAAAATTGAAAGGATCTTCTACCCGAATATTAAAAAAATTGAAAGTTCTCGAAGAGACGCGGTATGCTTGCATCTCCATATGCACGTGGCGAGGAGAGGAAAGGTAAAATAATATCTATATGTTAATTTTTACTAAAATAATTTATTGAATGTTTTAAAATGTTTATTAACTAAAAAAAAATTATTTAATTCTTATCGTTTTGTCAAATTTAATATTGTGACTGTTTGAACGTTCTTTAACCCATTTATTGCCCGCGATTTGCTCTCCTATTTATCATTGTGATCGTTGGTTATCCTCAAGAACCACTATATAAATGTTGTTCTCTTTTCATTCCAAATATATACATTATCATAATATTACTTTTGTTTCTCCCAAAAAGGTTTCCGAGCAAAATTGTGTCTGTCCTTGAGTGATTTTATTTTGAGAGCTAATTTTCGTGCAAAGTCAGCTGTATACGAGAGGCTGTTTTATCTTGGGACGACGAGACATTTATCTGTTAACACATTTTAAGCAGAGCCGCGAAATATCTTAAAGAGAGCGTGTTCTGCGACTCAATCGTACGTTCATATTGTTTCTATATTGTAGTTGTTGTTCACTGTTGCTACTGTTGTTGCTATTGTTGCAGTTGTTCGTTATTGTTGTCGCTATTTATTATTGTCACAGTTACTGTTGCTGTTCTTTATTGTTGTAACTTTTCTATTTTCGGCTATGGTTTGCAAGACTTTGTGTGACACGTTAGTGTCTCAATAGCTTATATTTTACTTGATGTGTGAGCACCACATTTAGCTATCTATCGGCATGATGTGTTTGTGTAACACAAATGGGTGTAGATGACGTCTATATTCACTCGTTCTACTTTTCTTTTCTCGGGCCAAGCCAAGGTCGTACAGAAGGCGATTGACATATTTGTTTTAATTAGCCTAGGAAACTATTTTGGTCAGAGCTTTCACATTATGATATTTTGTTGATAGATTGTTTAAGAATACAAAGGCCAGCCTTGGAACATGTTAAATATTTTATTTTTTATTTCTTTTATTCTTATTTTATTTTAAAATATTGTTCAAGTGATCTCAATAGACTAAATTGTTTCATTTAATAAAGCGTTTTGTGGATTATTTTTCTTGTTTTTAACTTTAATTTCAGTAATCTTTTAATCCCTCAATTCATGCATAATAAACCAGAACCTACTGTTTGACATAAAGATGCCATAAAAAGCGAATCAACTCCTCGATGGCCCACTTTCTTTTGTGTGCATATTAAATTCACATGCATTCCACTGATGTGAAAGTTAAAGCATAATTTGTCTACAGTAAGTATAATGGTTCCAGGTAAAAAGAATGGAAAATATATACAAAGGTTTTAAGTTGACATCTTAATTGATTATTATAAATTTAACAAGATACGTGTAAAATCGAAGGGTTAGATAAAAAGTTAAACGAATAAAAAGAACCACAATAGATTAGATACTTCTTTAGTTTGCAAAAAACTGCCACTAGATACTTCAACTTAATTACTTTAACTTTGCACTTCAAGCACAAACTTCCTATAACTTACCCTCATGTTAATTCTATATTACACAGTTCAACTGATGAATGCCTCTAAACCCCTAAATAACTATGATCAGTACACATTCATCTTGAGAAATCAACAAGGATGTTTTTAAATTTTAAATAAATATCAAATCCATGTTGACAATTTATTTTCTTGTTAGTTAGGTATATGATAAGGTTTAATTTGACAGTACAAAATTGCTTAAGTATAATTTTTCTATTTTATAGAAATCATAAATTGATTACGAGCACATACTTTTGGCAGGAAATTTTTTTCACATGTTTTCTATATTTTAAAATTCTCATCAACGACAAACCTATTTGCAAATATACTAGTAAATAACTCTCACCTTATCGTCAAGGTTCTTTATATAAAAAACATTGACTTGGACAAATGAAATAAACTGTAAACAAACAATTTGGACTTAAAAGATGTTTAAGCTGTTTCAATGGCTTGTTCTTGACCTTGCTGCAACTTGGGCATGCTTGTCTTTTTGTATAGCATATAATGTCTCCTATGATTCAAATGCTATTAATAGTGAACGTCGCATTATCTTCTCAGGTTCAATTCATTATTCACGCAGCACAAAAGAGATATGACATGATCTTATTCAAAAAGCTAAAGATGGTGGGCTTGATGCAATTGAGACATACATTTTTTGGGATCGCCATGAGCCTCATCGATGAAAATACAATTTCTTTGGATATCTAAATTTTATCAAATTTTTTCAACTTATACAAGAGGCTGACTTTATGTAGTTATGAGAATTAGTCCTTATGTGTGTGCTGAATAGAACTACGGAGGCTTTCCACTGTGGTTGCACAATATGCCTGGAATCCAACTACGTACAGATAATCAAGTCTACAAGAATGAAATGCAAACTTTCACAACAAAAATAGTTAATATGTGTAAACAAGCCAACCTATTTGCATCACAAGGAGGACCAATAATATTAGCTCAAATTGAGAATGAGTATGGAAATGTGATGACACCATATGGAGAAGCAAGAAAAACATACATCAATTGGTGCGCTCAAATGGTTGAATCTTTAAATATTGGCATTCCATAGATCATGTGCCAATAGAGCGATGCCCCACAACCTATCATCAACACATGCAATGGATTCTACTGTGATAACTTTACTCCTAATAATCCTAATAGCCCAAGAATGTTTACTGAAAATTGGGTGGGATGGTTTAAGAAATGGGGCGACAAAGACCCTCATAGAACTACAAAAGATGTAGCATTTTAGGTGGCAAGATTTTTTCAATCTGTTGGCATATTTAACAATTATTACATGTATCATGGAGGCACCAACTTTGGAAGAACATCAGGAGGTCCATTTATCACTACGTCTTATGATTATGATGCCTCGCTTGATGTATATGGAAACTTGAATCAACCAAAATGAGGACATCTTAAACAACTTCATGCATCAATCAAATTGGGAGAGAAGATTCTCACTAACAGCACCCGCTCAGACCAGAACTTTGATAGCTCTATAACATTAACAAAATTCTCTAACTTAAAATCTGGAGAGATGTTTTGCTTTTTGAGTAATGCAGATGGAAACAATGATGCTATTATAGATTTGTTAGCAGATAGAAAATATTTTGTATCAGCTTGGTCTGTGAGCATTTTTTATGGTTGTAACAAGGAGATTTTCAACACTGCAAAGGTTAATTCTCAAACATCTCTGTTTTTTAAGGAGCAAAATGAGAAAGAAAATGCAAAACTCTCCTGGACTTAGGCTTCAGAGCCCATGAGAGATACTTTACAAGGATATGACAAATTTAAGGCAAACCTTCTTTTGGAACAAAAAGGGACTACTATTGATTCTAGTGACTACTTGTGGTATATGACAAATGTTAACTCCAATACAACATCTTCAATTCAAAATTTGACTCTCTAAGTTAATACAAAAGGTCACGTGCTTCATGCTTTCATAAATAAAAGGTACATTGAGTCACAATGGGGGAGCAATGGACAAAGTTTTGTGTTCGAGAAACCTATTCAATTGAAATTAGGAACCTACTATAACCCTTTTGAGTGTCACGGTTGGACTAAAGAATTATGATGCATTTTATGACACAATGCCAACAGGAATTGATGGAGGTCCTATTTATTTAATTGGTGATGAAAATGTCACAACTGATTTGTCACTATTATATGTGGAAATGCTAATGAAGGAAGTACCTTAGAGTTATCATGCCAAGGAGGACATGTCATCTCCGAAATCCAATTTGCTAGCTATGGACATGTAGAAGGAAAGTGTCATTCATTTCAGCTAGACTTGTGAGATGTGACAAAGAGCACTACTATAATAGTGGAAAAGGTTTGTTTTGGTATAGAAAATTGTTCAATTGATATATCTTCGAATTGAACAATGTTGCAGACACACACACACAATGTTGCAGACACACACAAACACAGGCACAGACAAAGACACAGGCACAAACACAGACACAGACACAGGCACACACGCACGCACGCACACACACACACACCCATCACACACACACGCACGGACGCACACACATACGTACGCTCACACACACACATACAGAGAAATATTCACACACACACAGAGACAAAGAGAGAGAGAAATATTTATGAATAATTTCATTATTGAGTTTATTTTATACATGTATTGTACTTATTTCATTTCATTACTTTAGTTTATCTTATCTTATTAAGAACGTTCAACACCAATGTGTCAACTCTATTTTATTTCTTTTATTCTACGAGACGTTCTTTTCTAATATGTTCAAGATTCTAAACAATGGTGGTGGATTTAGAGAGATTTGATTTTTTAGGAAAAAAATAAAAAAATGTCTTTTAAAAAATATCACAAATCGACAAAATATTTACGCCGTATAAAACAATTTCGAAAATGAAAAAAGTCCATAGTCCATAATGGAAAATTCCAAAATTGTCCTGATTAATTGGCCCGTAAGATATTTGAAAAATGACCGTTGAGTATTTAAAAAATGATCGTTTAGATTTGGTCCCAAATCTAAATCATCAAATCTAAATGTAAACAATTTTTTTCATATTTTTTTGGTTCGTTTATATTGATAGTTTAAATTTGGGTTGTCAAATCCGAACGATTTTTTTTCAAGATTTTTTGGTACTCGTTTATATTTGTAAAACGATCGTTTAGATTTGGTATACAATCGTTTATATTTGGAACACGATCGTTTAGATTTGGCTACCCAAATTCAAATGATTTTTTTAGATTCTTTGTACACGATCATTTATATTTTGCTATTTTAGTTTGGTAGATAATCGTTTATATTTGGCTATCCACCCAATGATCTTTTTCACGATCTTTTATATTTGTAACAACTAAATAACAGTTTGAAAAAGATATAGATTTTTTATATTTGGTACATGATCTTGAACCAAATAACATTTTCAAAAGAAAAAAGTGCAGAAGAAGAGAAAAAGACGATGGAAGAAAAAAAGAGAAGAGAAAAAGACAATAAGTAGAAAAAAAATGGTAGAAGAGGAAGGGAAGAAAGATGATGAAGAGGTTATAAGGCAAAAGCAATTTTGTTTCTATGTTACAAGTAATCATTTGCACTAATGACTGGAAATATGTATTGTAGATTGAATATTGCATCTTCATTTTCACATTTTCTTGTTTCTAATGGCCATTATATTGGTTATGGTTATCTTTTATATCATGTGGATGCTTGCTACTGTGTATGGTTTTCGAAACTTGTATTACTCTCAACTACTATTGTTGGTGTTCGTATTTCTAGTGTGATCTCATTAGCCATCATTTAGACTCGCTAGTTATAGACATTTTTTCCCTTTTTTTGTTGTGCTAAAAAATGTATACCCCACTATATTTTTTTTCTACAGCTTTTCTACAATTATAGAGAATATATCTACGATCGAAGAATATGGGAAGCTGCAAAGATATCGTACAAGATTGGGATGATATGTGTCATGAGTGGGATCATGCATTTTTCAACGAACTCAAGGAAAGAATTTTCTAGCACTTAAATTTCCATTTACCACCTACTTTGAGCTTTATACATTTTTCCCATGGACAAATCATAATGTTGCGCTAAATTGCCTTTATGTTTTCTGTCAATAGATAGATCCAAAAGATTGTAAAATTTTGCTCATAGACCTACCTCTCAATCCTTCAAAGAACCATGAAAAAATAGTTTGTGATATTTGATTTTCTTCCAATGTTATTTCAATTTTATTTGCTCAATTTAATGAGTTGGGTCAATTTAACCTTATAGGTTGAGACCATGTTTGAGAAGTACAACTTTTTTGGGGCCTTCATTCAAATCCAAGCAATTTTAACTTTATATGCTCAAGGTGCTTATAAAGATGAATGAAAATCAAAATTGTGCTTAGTTATTTTTATGAACTTGTCATCTTTTTCCACTATTTTTCTTTCTCGATTTTTTTTCTTATAGTTTTCATCTAATTTTTTTACTTAATTTTTTTTCTTTTTATGCTAGCAGGTTTACTGGCTAGGTTAGTCATCGACTCTGGTGATGGTGTCACTCAGGTGGTAAAAAATTTACGCACTGTTGAAATCTTTTCATAAAGCTCATGGATACCCTCTTCAGTCAAGATGGCTTAATATCAAGCTAGTGGATGGGTACTTGTCGAAAGGAGATTTAAAGGTATAGTTCTAAGGTTTTTTTTTCTCTCCTTTTCATTTTCTTTCTTTTTTAGCTTTCTAATCTACCAATGAGTTTTTGTTGATGGGGCTAATTCTCTGCTTTCAGATTATGTCTAGATATTGTGTTGCTAAAAGCTGAGATTGTCGAGTTACTTTACCCACTGTAGTTGTCAATCTAGCTGAAACAAAGGAGTTGGATATTGATCTTCAAAACTAATTTCACTTCAGGTTTTTTATTGTTTATTTGTCATGAGATTATTGGTGTTCTATTCTTCAATGTTGCGCTGTTTTGTAGGTTTAATCATGCTCTAAGGTGAGTTGCCAATATTATACAAACTTCACATACATGGTTCTGTTTTTGTTGTTTAATTTGCTCTTCTTTTATAGACTCATTTCCGAAATTGGCTTGTCGAATGGGGGTGGTGTAGAGATCTCTAGTCTTTTATATTTCTATTTGAGAGACATAAAAGGTGCATTTAGTATCATTTGCATGATTGTGAACTGATTACTGAGATATTGATAGTGCTGCATTTGAGTGCAGAATAGTGATGAAACGTTTCTGTTTAGGTTTAAATCATGAGAATAGGACAATTTCTAGAAGACTAAAAAATTGTTCAATTGTTTTTCTCCTTTATTTTGTTTACTACTTTATATCATAGTAAATATTCAATAGTATGAGAGCCCTAAATTTTTTGGGGAATGTGAGAATTAGAGAGATGTCCGGAAAAGAAATCTAGTGATGCATCTATGAGAATTGAAGTGAAATGGAATTAGACAAATGTGAAGTGTAGGTGTCATTTAATGATGCACATTAAAGGAAACTTCCTCGAAAACTTCTTGTGCATTTGTTTGTAATTCTCTTGTGCATTTTTTCAAGAGCAGGCCTTTGCCTTAGTGCATCTTTTCATTTTTTCAAGAGTGGATTCTTGTTATTCTCCTATAATCTCACTATTTTTTTTCAATCTTACATCAATGAGAGTATTAACTTATGTCCTATTAGCTAAGGACATATGTTTTGTGTGTGCCATTTTCACTTTTTTTAATTAAGGATTGGAATTCTAAAATGAGATTTTGCTCTCTTACTAGGTTTGGAAGAATACATTGGAGTAGTGAAGCCAATTTGGAGTAATTGATTGATATAACATTTTTTGTATGGTTGGTAGCAAAATCTTGGTTCCAATGTACTGATTTTAGGCTTCTTGGTAGCTAAAGATGTCATGTTTATTCTTCTTCTTTTTTTTTTTAATGTAAATTACATTTTAACAGAAAAATGGTTATTAGTCAAGAAGTGTTATTGGTCAATGGGTGTATGAATATTACAAAGTATATTATATATATTAAAGTGTTGACTATTTGTTTTCATATGGATGTGATGTATTACAATATTATTGTCATCGAACTGGTTAGTATAATGGCAGAGCGATAAGGAGAACATAAATTAAGGAATATACGACAGAAAAAAAAATGTAGTAATTGAGGAACATACAACAGGGAAAAAATGTCATAATATACAAATTCGTGATATTTTGTAACTGTCGTCAATAGCAATACAATGTCATTTGCTTTTATAAAAAAACAGTCACGATTAGCATATCCTTGATAGAAAAAATGTCATAATATACGAATTCATGACATTTTTGTAACTGTCGTCAATATAAAAAAGATGACATTTATTTTTATAAAAACTGTCATGATTGACATATTTTTTACAGATAAAAAATGTCATAATAAATGAATTCACGACATTTTTGTAACTGTCGTTAACATGCAAATGATGACAATTATTTATTGTCATAAAATAAAATATGACATTTATTTGTTGTTATAAAATAGTAATTAATGACATTTATTTTCTATCATGAAAAAACTTATAATGACAGTTTTTTAAAACTTTCATGATAGGACTTTCCACAACAAACGATATTATGACTGTAAACAACTATAAACAACTGTCACAGATTTTGTTCATGGCAGAAAATAGCTATCGTCGTAGACCATTTTTGTTGTAGTGAAGCATCCAAAACATAGAAAATCATATCTCATATTATTTCATTAAAGACATAAATCCCTAAGAAAAAGACCAAAGTAAGCCTTTTTTTTTTTTTTTTTTAAGTTCAAGAGCTAAAACATATGTTTTAAAAAGTTTAGATACGAAAATCAAACAATATACAAAATTTAGAAACCAAAATAGAATTTAAACCTTATTAATTAGATATAATTCAAACTTATATAACATATTTGTTTTAAAAAAATACATTTTTGGTCCATGAATTTTGACGATTAGATCATGGCATTTAATTCCAAGGTTTTCAAATTAACTAGTTTGGTCCCTCAGTTTTGAAGTTCAGGTTTAAAAATCATTAAATTGAGTATAAAAACAAGTGTTTATGTGTCAAAATGACGGGAAAGAAGATATTTTTTTTAATTTTTTTCTTTGTTCTCTCTCTCTCCTCCCTAGTTCTCTCTTCTTCTTCATTCTTTCTCTCTCCATCTCTCCCTCGTCTCTATTTACATATACACACATATATATTCCTTTTTCTAGTACAATCTAAATGAAATTCGAAACAGTTTTTATGTGGCCATGGTCCGTCTTTACTCTTTCTTATCTTGACTCTCTTCAACAAACTTTCTGAGCTCTTTTTGTTGGTAGTGAATCACAGTACGTATCTTTCTCTTCAAACCCCATCTCTGAAGTTGTGTAGCTTGTGTTCATTTTTTTGTTTCCTTCGATCCCAGCAGGATTTAGCGTTGATCAAATTCAGTTTAACCTGAAATCAATTTGAATTTGACAACTTATGAATTTCGTTTTTCTTTCAACTATTAGTACATATGCACTAGAATTTCTTTTCTTTTCTTTTTTTTCTACAGAGAAGCTGAGGGTGGAGCTGGGAAATATTGTAATTGGTTGGTTTCAAGGAGCTTGATTTAACTCATTCAAGTGTTTTAACTCAAAAACCAATCAACATTTCAATGAGATTGTTTTGATTTTTTTTTAAAATCTCTAATGGAGTAAGAGGAGAGAGAAATAATGAAAAAACGGCAAGAGAATTAACTATGCACATGCGTGCATGCGGTGTGCGTGCGTGCGGTCACGATCATACATGTCCATGGCGTTTTTTGCCTATGGTCGTATAACAAATACCTCATATTTATCTTATCTCTATGTCTTATGTTTAGTTTAGCTAATTACTTCCCTTTTTATGTAATAAATCTTTTAGGCTTTTTCATATGTAAGCCTACCAGAGATGAAAAAGTCCATAATGTAATATAGAGAAGATATAGTAGTTGAATCACACTACTACAAAAAAGGGCTTTCTTGACGTTTGTAGTTTTAATTACTTGACGTTTTTTGAAAAACACGTCAAAAAATAGGTTATTTTAAATAAAAAAAGTCAAGAATTTTTATGAAAAGACGGAGGTAGGCAAATTTTCAACTTTCTTGACGCTTTTTAAACGTCAAGTAATATGTATTTTTCCTTAACGTTTTAAAAACGTCAAGTAGTATCTATTAATTCTTGACATTTTTAAAACGTCAAGAATTTTTATAAATTCGATATTCTTGACGTTTTTTAAACGTCAAGCAATAAATATTTGTTCTTCATGTTTTAAAAACGTCAAGAAAAATCTATCAAAGTCTTGACGTTTTAAAACGTCAAGAATTTTTATGAAAATACGAAAGTAAGGTAATTTTCCAAATATCTTAACGTTTTTTAAACGTTAGATGAGATAATTTTCTTGACATTTTAAAAACGTCAATTTTATCAAATAACTGAAAAAAAAAAGGAAATATGTGCGTGGATTGTAGCTACACAAGCCCTAGCAAAACGAAACGCTCTTCTTCACGCCTCTCCTTCGAAGATGAAATTGTCATCCGATATCCTTCACGCATCTTCGAAAACGAAACGTCATTCGCACTGCCTCGTTTGAAATCGTCGTCGGGGAAAAATTTTATAAAATGGCATGTGGAGTCGTTTTTCGAATTTCTTCAAAGTCCTAGACATCTCTTTCGAAAACATTGTCCACCTCTCCAAAGATCCCTCACTTTTGCCACATTCACCGTCCGTCCATCTGTTTGTTCGCGTTCACGGCCACATTCCACCTCTTAAAATGCTTACCTCTCCGAAAATTCTCCAGCGCATCTGTATTCAAAAGGGGGCTCGTCAAGACTGATATCAACTATTAAGAAATCCTAGTTGTAAGTATAATTCGAGTTTCTGAATGCTAATCCGTCTTTTTTTATTTATTTTTATTTTTTTCACCCACTTTGAAAGTACTAGAAACTGATTTGGTTACTAGGGTTTATGAATTTTGTCAACTTTCTGAGCTTCGGGTATGGCTAGTCTCATTATATCTTCAATGTAGCGAGTAATCTGAAAGAGGATAGCGTTGTTCATTAAATTTGCATCTTCAAGTAGGAAGATGTTCATTAAATTTGCCTACCCATATAAAAAACTAAGCCCAACTAAGGAAGTAAAAGGCTCCAAGCTTGTCTACTTAGACAACGCTTCCACTTCTTAGAAACCAATTTCTGTGTTGGATGCTTTGCGGAATTATTATCATGCTTACAACTCAAATGTTCATCGTGGCATACACTTTTTAAGGTAGATTATTTAGACTTTGGTATTGAACGTGAAAGAAAACAATGTCTATCTGATTTGAAATTGTTTGTAAATGTAGTGCGAAAGCAACTGATGAGTGTGAGCGAGCAAGGAAGAAAGTTACGTCCTTTATCAATGTTGGAGATGCTAAAGAGATCGTTTTTACTAGGACTGCAACTGAAGCTATCAATCTAGTGGCTTATTCTTGGGGCCTAGCGAATCTGAAATCGGAAGATGAGGTGTGTTGCCACTGCATCGATCTTAGTAGTTTACTACAAGTTATTTTCTTCTATATGTGTTTATTTAATGCACGTGTAAGCATTGATTCTGTGAGACATGGTATTCTCCATATAGGGTTAAATTACAAATTTAATTCCTATGGTTGGAAGAAACTTAGAATTTAGTCCTATGATTGGGACTATTCATGAAATTCTTATGAAATCATAGGGACTACTAATGAAGTTTTATCAAATCGTCAGGACTATTAGTTGTCTCTCTCATTTCTAATCTTTAAATTTCAATGGGTTTACATTTTATACTTGTTTGTATTCTTATTAATTGTCTAAGGTGTAGGCTTCAGGGTTCTCTTTATGAAGATTCTTATGTCAAATTTAATTAAGTTAATAAAAGTGTTTTCCATTCCTACATCATGAAGTTGCATCCATTATGTTTTTAAATGTGTGTAGCCTCATACTGCATTAACTTTTAAGTTTTAATTGTAACAATCTTTTCTTTTAGTGTAGATCATACTTACGGTTGATGAACATCATAGTGCCATTGTTCCTTGTCAACTTGTAGCTGAAAGGACTGGTGTTGTTCTGAAGTTTGTAAGTTTAGGTGAACATGATGTCCCAAACTTAAAAGACTTAAAGGAAATGTTTTCAACAAAAACGAAGCTTGTGGTTACCCATCATGTCTCAAATGTACTAGGTACACTCTTCTATTTGATATTTAGCATTTTATAATCTATTTCCTTTTTTTACCATTCAATTTGTAAACATTAGTCAAATAAAACAAGTGGTAGGTGGATATTTCAAAATGAAGTGTTATCATATTACTTTAATTATCACACTTCAAGTGGAAAGGTGTGCAGCTGAATAAAGATAATAAAGTCCAATGAATGAAGAAGGAAAAAAATTATTAGACATTTTTCCTCTCTTGATCAGTCACTCTTGATATCTTTCTAATAATAACTCTATGCACAAGTGGAATTCAATATGATTTGACTTTTTTCTGCAGCTTCTGTTCTTCCAATTGGAGAAATAGTTGGCCTGGCACATCGTTTTAGGGCAAAAGTGCTTGGAGAAATAGTTGGCCTGGCACATCGTTTTGGGGCAAAAGTGCTTGTAGATGCATGCTAGAGTGTTCCACATATGGTTGTCGACGTCCAGACGCTTGATGTTGACTTTCATGTTGCTTTTTCTCACAAGGTTAGGCTGTTTTCTTATTAATTAAATGGTGAGCCTTACATTTGTGATATGAAGTTAAGGAATACCTTCATTAATTTAATATGTTCATTAAATTTGCCTACCCATATACAAAACTAAGTCCAAATAAGCCCATCTCAAGTTACTATTGTTGAAGAATTTGATTAATCGTCTGCTCTACTTTGGAAATCTTGTTGATAAGATTTGTGTGTGCATCTCTTTTTGTTTGCATGCTTGTCTAGGTCTCAAGATGCTTGTCTAGTTACATTGTTTTGCTGTTAAACTTGGATTGAATCATAACATTTAATTATCTATTGATCTAGATTTTTAAGTTTGTTGATTTGATGGTGATTTTTTAGGCTGCTTCAACTATTTCACAAGCATTACATGCTATTTTATTTTAGTCAGTATACTGTATCCATTTCTTTATGTCAATTTTTCTCTGTTATATGTTTAAAATATGTTGAAAAGAATAAATAGTACCCTAAATTTATCTTCTAGAACTTAACCTTTTAGTTGATATTTTAATGAACATTTATAATTTCACCATCAAGTGTTGGAGATTTTGTTGGTACTTAATTTTATATTTTTATTTTTACAGACTCTGCCCTTATGTGTTTGAAGCTATTATCCGATCGATCTATTGTAGTGATGAAGCTACGAAGCAAGTGATTGATGTTTGGTTAGTGACAAGACTTATTGTAATTTTGTTATTTACGACAATACCTTGTTGTATTTAGTTTCTTTGTAAAAATATATTACCAAGGTTTAGTTTCTATTTTGTTTGTATTTGTCCCTTTGGAAAAATTTGATAGATTTCCTACGCTTAGTTTCTTTGTAAAAATGTTATCTATGAAAGTTCTTATTTATATGTGTACTAGTTTTGTGTTAAAATAGAATCAGTTGATAAAAATTATGTGTAATGAAAGGAACAACTCTAATATGACTAGTCTTTTTTATTATAAGTCATTTAAAAATTGTTAAGAGTATGAGAGCACGATACAGGAACAAAAATATTATTGAATTACAATTTTTTAAAAAAAATTGAAACATGCTTGACGATTTTTAAATATCATAAACAAGTGTACCCTCGACGGTTTTTCAATGTCATAATCAATCAATTTCTTGACAGTTATTAAATGTCATGAACACTTATACTTTTGACGGTTTTAAACTGTCATAAACACTCATACTTTTGACGTTTTTTAACTGTGATGAACATTTGTAAACTTAGCATTTATCAAATGTCAACGTTCAATATTCTTGATATTTTTATCAACCATTAAGAACTTTGGCTTTCCTGACACTTGCTTCAAGGACAGTTTTAAAATCGTCAAGAATAGTGATTCTTGACAGCTTAAAAATGTCAAGAGACCCTGTTTTTGTAGTAGTGGTAGCTTCAATTGATGCATGGAATTATTACGTGCCAGTTATTTCAGTTGATAGTGCAACATTGAAGAACAAATATCTTTGTCTGCTCATTTCTGCTTGTACTATTGATGGAAATTCTAAAATTGTGCCACTAGCTTTTGTTGTGGTTGATTCAAAGAATGACTTGTCATAGACATGATTTTTTTTTGCAATCTTAAAGCTGTTTTTTGAGAAAATAACGAAATGTTACTTGTGTCTAATGCTCACAAAAGTATCGAAAATGGGTTTAATGTTGTGTATGAATTAGCCGAGCATGGATTATAGGCATTCCATCTCTATAAGAACTTGAAAAAGAACCACAAGTTGCCTCATGTTGAGGAATCATACCATAGTTGTACCAGAGCTTATACCCTGTTAATGTTTAAGTACTACATGAGAGAACTTGATCATCTCTCTTCATCAATTAGACATGAGTTAAAAGATATTGAAAGACATAGGTGGACTAGGACATTTTTTAGTAGAAAGAGATACTTGGTTATTACAACCAACATTTCTGAAAGCATGAATTCTACGTTGAAAGAATATCAAGAATCACCTGTAATTGACTTTTAGGGTCAATTTGTAGTTTAGTTCTATGAACGTCGCACCAAATAGAATTTTCAACGTACGAAACTATCGGTATATACAGAAGATATTATTCGAGAATCTTTAAGAAAAAGTCGCTCAATGAATGTAAGTTGTCTGAGACTTGAAAAATAATTGCAATTATTATACATACATTTATTTATGAATGACATTGGATTTGACAATTTCTAAGACATATCATGTAGATTAACATGAATTTGAAGTCCATCGTCGTAAGGAACAATTTGCTGTCAATATTTTGATCCATACGTGCTCATGTCACCAATGGGACCTTGATTTGATCCCTTGCTCACATGCTTATATTGCTCTTTCTACAAAGAATCTTAACTTACATATGTACACTTATAAGTTTTATTCTGGTTCAAATCTGATAAACTTGTATAAGAAGGTAACACATCCTATTGGTAGTGTAGACCAAATTAGGAAAACCTACCAAGGTGGTAACGATGGACTTCTTCTGCCCCAGGTCTGACGTCCAGCTGGAAGGCCTAAAAAGAAAGATTTTTTTTTTATTTTTAGAGAAAAAGGTGATTGTTCGTTGCAACAAGTGTGGTCAACAAGGTCACACTCATAGGTCTTGTAAAGAACCCATCCAACATTAGGTTACCATTCAGTAGCTTCTATAAGTATCAGTTGTAATAAATATTCGAATGGTTGGTTAATATAAAATGTATCTTTTTTATTTAACATACAAAATATTTGTTATATTTTATGCTTTACTGAGCATGTACAATTATAAGGTCTACTATATTGTATGTTGTTTGTTTTAAACTTAAGTATTCTAACTTTCAATCTAGATACATTCAGGTTGTCATAATATTGAAGTCATGACATATATTCTTTAACTGTATAAATTGAACATATCGAGTTCTTCGAACAATCATGCTATATTTATGTACATGCATTTCGGATTTAACCATTTCAAAAGTACATCCAGATTTTGATGACCTAAATATCAAATAGAGTGTATTTAAAGATTCACATATCTAAAAATAACAGTAGATTTTAATGACATATATTCTCTAAACGTACAAATCAAATATATTGAGTTCTTTGAACAATGATGCTATATTTATGTACATGCATTTCAGATTTAACCATTTCAATGTACATCCAGATTTTGATGACTTGAATATCAAATACAGTGTATTTTAAGATTCATGTATCTAAAAATAACCATAGATTTTGATTAAATAAACTAATATATATTGTTCCAATGTAAATAAAGCAACAAAACAAAAGATATGTCATAAATTGAAGAGCCCATAACATAAAATTTTAATGGATAATTATCAAGCTTGACTCAGATGCAAATCAAATGATGACATTTTTGGATATGCATTCTCCTTCTCATTGTTTTATGATGTTCTTGTTTTCTCTTTTGTTGCATTTATCCTAATTCCCTTCGTTGCTGGCTTAATCTCTGTATATTGCTTATCAATTAATATCTTCAGTCACTTCTCCCTTTCCTCTGCCATCTTTATCAACTTACCCCTAGTTGTGTTCAGCTAGAAAAAAAATATATTGTATTAATAAGATGTGATTAAACTATACAGTATAATTATGCATATTGTAGTACAAGGTATTCTTACATGTTTTAGTATAATCTTTGTCGGATTGTTGTCATCTATTTTTGAAAAACTTCCTTTAACCTATAAGTTGATAGCACAAGAAAGTTCAAATGTATCATGCTCTAAGTTGTAAACCCGACATTCATATTTTTTATCTTAGTACCTTTGCCATTTGTTATCTTTCTTTTTTCCTTTCGAAGTTTGTTTGTAGTTTTTTCAGTGTGCTCGTTGTTGACCCCAAGGAGTATTGACCCTGTGCATAGTAATATTTTATAAAGCACTACTTAGCCAATCACCAGGGTACTCAAACACATACAACATAATCAACACAAACACACTGTATTTTTGTAACCGATGCCAATAATAAGATATATCCAAACAACTATATTCATTATGGTTTATGCATCCCTTTCACATACAGTAGAATCAACCAATCAATTAAGTGATCATAATAAACAAATACACATGTTTCATAACAAGAAGATGTACACAACTTGATGATAGTATAGCATAATAATATAATAATAATTTGATGGCAGTATAACAACAAAAGATGTACATAAGTCAGAGTTGGAAATGTAATATAATAATAATTGATAATCCTTAAAGAATCAGTAATCCACTATACCAATTGTACTTTGTGTTCTTTCTTTTTGTTAATTTCATCATATATAATACTTTCATCAATTGACCTGATCAACTCATTTAGTTCTTCATCTGCATCCTCTGTGGCCTATTACAGTTATGTGCATGGTTTAGTTTTAAACATTTTTTATAAACAGTTTCATTCCAATGTAGTATAATTTATTTTATAA
Organism: Cucumis variabilis; assembly: GCA_037974545.1. Classification (NCBI taxonomy): domain Eukaryota; kingdom Viridiplantae; phylum Streptophyta; class Magnoliopsida; order Cucurbitales; family Cucurbitaceae; genus Cucumis; species Cucumis variabilis. The sequence continues at coordinate 21,669 of JBBPDI010069534.1, forward strand.
ATCATCTATACAATGGTTGATCTCCATCTTGCCTACTTCTAGAAGGTATTGTTTCTGATTTAATTGATGTCAGTCGTTTACCATTTAGCCCTCCTGATTTTTGACTCCCACTTCCAGCAACCCCTCCCTTTCCCTCACCGTTGTCATCGTCGTCCCTTTTTCCAAAGCTTTTTTTATGCATCGAGTCTATGCTCTGGTCTTCAGCTTCATCTTCTTCTTTGTCTTCTTCTTCCTTTCCCTCCTCTAACTTATCAAAGTGCTTCTCAAAATACCTTGCCCACTGAAATATAAATACAGTGTATTTTTAAATTTTAGTTCATATACACATAATCAGATAAGTAACTTATAGTTTAAAGATTATGTTTACCATATATTCGATTGTCTTTTGGGCACCTGAAGAAGTATTTTGTTTTCTTTTGATCTCTTCAACAATGTTGTTTAAGTTTACATGCAGTTCTTCAAACTTTTTGTTCATTTTCTCCTTCACAGTCTTGAACAATCCAACTATCTCCTCCATACTTTTTCCATTTTTTTCTAATATTCTCAACAGCCTTGACTAGTCCATCAAGCTAGCTTGTAGATGACATGCCTTTACTAAATGACACATGAGATATAAGAAGAAAAAGAACGTTACAACTATAATTGATTATCGACATATAAAATTTGTTGTAAAATGAGTTTCATACCGTTGGCGAATCAAAAACCTTCTGATGTAGGTCCTTTCATTTTTGTTGTGTGTCTGTTGTCCAATTTATTGTTCGGAGTACTTCATTTGAGATTCATGTTGCAAAAAAGTTTGGTGGCGTACTCAAGGTTGGAATTACCTTGTAAGCCCAAACTAGGATCGAGAAAATGAACCCTCCCATGAATATCCCTGTTTGTCCTTTGCTACCCAGAATCCTATTCATAAATTCTAATATGAGGTCAAAAGCTACCTTCCCCTAAAGATAACTATCAAACAGTTGGTCATTGCCTAGCATTAAGACATGGTCCCACTCAATACTCAAAGACTGTTATCTTGGGAGTAGAAAGCTCTCTAAGAAGTTTAATTTGGCCATTCATATTCTATCCTCATCCATTCCAGCAGTCCTTATATTGAACATAGTTTTCAAATAATATCTTGTCACCGATTTTAAGATCTAAAAATAAATCTTTTTCAGCCTTCCTCCAGCCTTTATATCTTTTGTATTAACATATAGTATTTTATTGTTGTTCAGGCCTGTTATCAAGGTAAATTCCCTCAACCCAAATTTCAGCACCCTACCTCATATTAGGAAATGTATTTGAGTGGTCGATTTCGGGTTGCACATACGTTGAATTAGGTGTATGAGGGATTGGAATGATTGGTTTATTATAGAGAATTTCATAAACGGGCCAAATAGTTCCTCACTAAATCTAGTTGTCAATCTTTCCCCAAGATTTTTTAAAATTTTATCTATTATGTTTCTTTTGGTCTGTAGGTTTATTCTCAAGGAGTCGGTTCTCTATTGTTGGGACATCAAGTATACCAACTCCTAGTAGTGTTGAGTGATAATCAATAGGTTAATGACAGTCACAATAACTAAATACAACACAATAAAATCCAATATATAAGTTAGCATGTTCCATAACTTACAAAGATATTGTAATTGCAGTAATCAACTATACATATTCCTATAATGATTGCATAACAATCAACATATTATCCCAAATTCAATGTATTCTAAATATATTGTAATATTAAAGACTCAATCTACTAGAATCAATAATTAATCCTATATATAAGCATATTACAAATACCCTGTAATTGTAGTACAATGTAACTACCCAATACAGGATAACCACAACTACCCTATATATAATACAAAAACCCGTATCAGGTGAAATACAGTACAAAATCACATATACCTCAAGCTTTTCTTCCTTCATTAGACTTTTTCCTTTCCTTTTTTTGTCATCCTTTTGTTTCGTTCCCTTCTTTGGAGTTATCATCTATTTTATATTTTTGTTACAAGAATAGATAAAATACAATGAGACAAAGAGGTTGCAGTTATGTAATTTATATACACTTACCTTCTTCCCCTTTTCTGTCTTCTTGTGTCCCTTCTTATTATTCGTTGATTGCTGACTTTTTTTGCTTGACTCTTTTGTTGATAATCTTGACTTTTCTTTTTCTTTCGTCTCCACTTCCCATTTTTCATCTATATCGTCTTCTTTCTTTTTCTCTTCCACACTTTCTGTCTTTTCCTGTTCCCCCTGTTTTGATTATTAAATTAGCCAATTTGGTTCATGTTTATTAATTGTATTACAACAAGCTGCAACACTTACCTTGTCTTCAGTCTCTTCTTCACTTTCTTCTATACGTTTCGCTCTCTTCATTCGACTTAATGAAACCTACACTTCTAAATAATCTATATGTATTCATTATAAAATAGAGAACATAAAGGTTAATAAGTTCTTTATCATGATTTTTATTCTTGGCTTTTTCTGGATGGTTGGTTCTTCTTTTGGAGGGTCCTTCATCCCCCTCTTATTTGATGATTGTGCAATTTCTTTTTTGCTTATTGACCCTTTCAACATTGTATGTTGTGTTTTATCTTGTAATGAACCATACAGTAAGTTATAATAATGTATAACTTTGATATACTTAGAAAAATCCTAAAAAAAATATATATGAATACCTCGTCTGAAGAGCTTGACAGAGTTTGGACCACTGTTGACGATGGTTTCTTTGAACCAGTGTATCTAGAAAACCGCAATCTTTCACTTCTTCGCATTTCTCCTTCCTCCTTTTCCTTCCTCATATTTAGAATTTATATGATTTATAAAATAATAAACCTTTCAAAACAGAAACAAATAATACAACACAATCCTTTTTTTTTTCCTCCTAAAATGAGGCATAGTTGTTATACATTTTATCTTATATTAATAATAAAAACAAATAAATACAAACTGACTATCTCTATATATATCATTTAATTAAATAATTAAAAACAACAGATTTTTAAACATAAAGCTCTTCTCTGTCGAACCTTTCAAGATTACAGAGCCGACAACAATGGTGATTGATTACAGAGGTGGCAACAATGGGGATTTTAAACTCTTCAAAAATACAATCCTAAACATTCCTTGCATGGTGATATTCGAAGAAAAATTGCATAAAAAAGAAGAACAAAACTGATTAGAATTGAAGAAAAACGAACAAAGCAACTAACCAAGTATAATGGCAATATTCGAAGAAGAGGAAAAGACTTGGACTAATCATCCTTTGCCTAGATGTGATTATGGATAAATTTGCTATAAAGGTGAACAAATGCTTTCAAATCGTTTTCAAACTAGTTTTAGGGTTTCGAATGACGAAGGAAGTAACCGATCGAATTCTAAGGGAGAAAATGATTACTTGCAGAGATTTTTAAATTCTGAAGGTATGAGGTGGAGCTTCACAATAATGACAACTTTTCTGATTTTATGTTTTTTGGGGGAATTGTTTTGTAGCATTTGTTATTTCAATTACATTGTAATTTGTATTTTTCAGTTTGCAGAGGGGCATTTGAGGGATTGTTTTATTTATTTATTTTTCTATTGTTTATGTTTTGCTATTCTAATAATTTAAAACTATTTTTGTTGTTTTACCAAAGTAAAAGCTATAATTTGTTATTCTTCTTGACAGTCTTATATATTTTTTAAAAAAGATATATTGTTTTATTTTAATTAAAAAGAGGACATTATTAAGATAAGGAAAATTGTGTTTGCAGTCAAAATCAAGGGCTTGTTGTTGTCTAGCAAAAAGAATTAAAAAATTAGGTGTGTAGGACAGACTTATTTAATTATGTAAAAAAGAAAAAAGAATTCAACCATGTGATACACCTTATATACTATTTGATACATTTAATATACTTGAAATATTACTAATACATACTAAATACACTTTATACATTCAACACACTCAATAAACTACTAATATACATTTAAAACATTAATGACATACACTTTATACACGTATGATCTACATTTGATACTATAATAATAAGCACTTGAAATACGTATTTATACATTTAATATACGTTTGGTACACATTTGATACACTTAATATTCACTAGATACATAGTTTGTAAATGAGTGTATCAGATGTATTATTTGAGTTGAATTTGTTTTCTTTTTATCTTTCTCTTTGCATATCTGAAAAATAAAAAAGTTGTTGACAAGCTTGCAAATCGATAAATTAAAAATTCACTCCACTATAATTGATCTTATTAAACAGTTAGTATGTTAAAGTTAGTTTTCAGTTTTATTAGTTAGTTCTCTTCAACTTCTAATATTATTACAGTAGTTTCATTTCTGTTTTAACCTCCACGTACAAACTTGTATATATGTTCAATCTTTTGTTCATAAATAAATTGAGTGAAAGACTTTTAGAACTCTGTCCAATATGGTATCAGAGCATACCCTTCCCTCTTAAATCTTCTAGTGGCCGAATTCTATTCATACTTTGCCGCTGAAAGCCTATATTATTTCCTCCTAAACTTTCTAGTGGCTGAAATCCATTCACTCTGCCACTGAAAACCTCCGTTACAACGATGACGACTCCAACTGCCAATGTATCATAGACCTCGTCAAAAAACCAAGAAAATCCCAACTCTAATCAGTCCAATACCTCTCCACAATCCCTCGATCATAATCAAGGATACTTTAATCCTTATTTCCTGCATCACAATGACAATACTAACTTCGTACTTGTCACAGAACAACTGACTGAGGAGAATTACATTTTTTGGAGCTGAGCGATGACCATTGGACTCTCAGTAAAGAACAAGATCGGTTTCATTGATGGAACCATTACACGACCAACCGGATACCTTCTTCCAACTTGGATCAGGAATAACAACATTGTTATTTCTTGGATACTAAATTCAGAAATCTATCTCGGCCAACATTCTGTTTTCAGATTCTGCAAGAACAATATGGGTAGACCTCAAGAAGAGATTTCAAAAGAAAAATGCACCAAGAATTTTTCAGCTGAAAGGATCCTTGGCAACATTATCTCAAAACCAAGACTCTATTGGTATGTATTTTATTAAATTTAAGACTTTGATTGATGAATTGAATACATACAAACCAGTTTGCGACTGTGGAACATGTACTTGTAATGGCTTAAAAAGAAATGGTAGACTTCCTACAGATGGAATATCTCATGGACTTTCTCATGGGACTCAATGAAAATTTCTCTCAGACAAGAGCTCAACTTCTCCTTATGGATCCTCTCCCATCCACAAGTCGTTCTTTCTCTCTTCTCCTTTAAGAAGAACAACAAAGATCCATCGGTTCCTTTGTTTCTTCAGCACCTCCCAGCATTTGCAGTGAGCTCAAATTCTTCAAAAGGCAATTCCACAAATAAACAGAGAAAAGAGAGACCCATATGCACTCATTGCAACTTTCCTGGACACACAGTGGATAAATGCTAAAAAATTCATGGATATCCTCCTGGATATAGAATGAGACAACAGCAACAAAGAAGTAATAATGTTGTCAATTCAATAACAACTCAGAATGATGAGAATGCAACTCAAGGGACCACCGAAATCAGTTCAATTTCGAAAATCAACAACATTGCAGAAGCTTTAATACAGCGTCAAAATCTCCTTAATCAACTTCAGTCCAAAATAAATACCTCCAGTCAACAAATTACCTCACACATAGCAAGTACTTCTCATTTATCTCCTTTATGGATAATAGATTTTGGAGCATCAACTCATATCTCTTGTTGAAAGTCTCTCTTTTTATCAATCCAACCATGTTCTACATCAATTCTTGCCAAACAAACAAGTTTTTAAAGTTAAACATGCTAGTATTGTAAGATTATCAGAATTCATAGAGCTGCAGAATGTATTATACATACCAGAATTTTCATTCAATCTTATATCAATGAGCGCACTAACAAAGGACATGCCAGTAAACATTAGCTTCTCTGATGATGCTTGTGTAATTCAGGACAAGTTCACTTTGAAGAAGATTGACAATGTTGAACTTCTATACGATCTCTATACCTTCAAACTTGGAAGAGATTCTACTATGCATTTACCCTGTATGCACTGTATCAAATAATGATGCTTCTTTGTGGCCTCAAAGACTTGGCCATCCATCTTTCGAAACTTTAAAATCTGTACAAACTTTATTACAATTGAAATCTCTTTGTCCTCATCATTGTACTACTTGTCCATTAGCCAAACAAAGAAGACTCTCCTTTTCATCAAACAATCGTTTATGTTTCAATGCTTTCGATCTCATTCATATTGATATTTGGGGTCTCCTGTCCACTGCTACTCATGAAGGCTATACTTATTTTCTTACCATAGTGGATGATGCCACTCGTTTCACATGGGTCTTTATGCTTAAACAAAAGTCTGATGTGAAACTTGTTGTACCTCAATTTTTCAAGCTTATTGAAACCTAATATGGTAAAATAATCAAGCAAGTACGTTCTGATAATGTTCCTGAACTCGTGTTCACTGATTTTTTTCAAAGAAAAAGGAGTGTTGCATCAATTCTCCTGTGTTGGCTGCCCTCAACAGAACTCTATAGTTGAAAGGAAACATCAACATATACTCAATACAGCTCAAGCACCACTGTTCTTCCAATCAGGTATTCCATTAACCTTTTGGGGAGAATGCATATTAACTATTGTATTTTTTATCAACAGAACTCCTTCAAAGTTGTTGAATTGGAAATCTCCTTTCCAAGTACTCAACAACAGCTTACCCGACTACAAGCCTCTAAAGGTTTTTGGATGTCTCTGCTATTCTTCCACACTTCTACACAGTCGCTCTAAGTTTCAACCAAGAGCAATACCGGCTGTTCTCATAGGCTATCCACAAGGCATGAAAGTATATAAACTATACAACATTGACCAAAAAAAGTTCTTTACTTCAAGAGATGTAATTTTCCATGAAGAAATCTTTCCATTCAAAGGCCTCTCCGTTTCACAAACTATGGAAGAACCATTTCCAAACTTCTCCCTGCCAAAAGCCTTCCATGAACCTACTAACTGCCATCATCCTCCACCAACTACACCTACTGTCCTTTCCCCACGAAACCTTAACTATAACAGTACCTCAGAACCTATAGACCAGCCTACAAATGAGCCATCACCAAACCAACAGCTTGATCAAAATCTACCTCAAACCTCTAACCCCTTAGTAAGAAGATCAACTCGCATCTCCAAACAACCTTCTTATCTACAAGCTTACCACTGCAGCCTACTTACCTCACAAACCTACCACCAAAACTCCACTAAATATCCTCTAAGCCAATATTTATCATACCAAGCCCTTTCCCTTTCCTTCAAACATTCAATCCTGCAAATGTCTACACTGAAAGAACCTACCTTTTATCATGAGGCAGTAATATATGATGTTTGGAGAAAGGCCATGGAAGTTGAATTAAAGGCTATGGAAGCCAATCATACATGGAGCATAGTTCCCCTACCAACTGACAAGAACACTGTTGGTTGCCGGTGGATATAGAAAGTCAAACACAAAGTTGATGGCTCCATTGAACGTTATAAAGCCAGACTTGTTGCAAAAGGCTTTACACAGCAAGAAGGCCTGGATTACTTTGAGACCTTTTCACCCGTAGCCAAAATGGTCACTGTCAAAACATTGTTAACTATAACAGTATCAAGGAATTGGCAATTGTCCCAACTTGATGTGAACAATGCTTTCCTTCATGGAGATTTATTTGAAGAAGTATACATGAACTTACCACTTGGTTATAAACCAAACCTCACCATTTAGGGGGAGAAGATGGTTTGCAAACTTCACAAGTCCATATATGGTCTGAAGCAAGCCTCTCGTCAATGGTTTGCTAAATTCTCCCAGTTTCTTATCTCAATAGGATTCTGTCAATCAAAAGCAATTACTCACTCTTTATAAAAGGCCAAGGTAACAACTTCCTTGCTTTACTTGTCTATGTTGACGACATTATCATCACGGGAGCGAATAACAGTCTCATTCGAAACCTACAAACTGAACTCAATAATAAATTTTTACTCAAAGACTTGGGATCCCTCAAATTCTTCGTCGACCTTGAATTGGCTCGATCTTCAACTGGCATTCTTTTGTCACAGAGACATTATGCCTTACGTTTATTAGAAGAAGCAGGCTTACTTGGTGCCAAACCAGCTTCAGTACCTATGGACCCCTTTGTAAAATTAAACAGTTCAGACAAAGATCTTCTCAAGTAGCCAACTGCACATAGAAGATTAGTTGGAAAGCTCCTATATTTAACCATTTCAAGACTGGACATCACCTTTGTTGTTCATAAACTTAGTCAATTCATGGCAAAACCCAACAAGACACATATGGATGCCACAAATCATCTCTTGAGATGTATCAACTCTGGTCAAGGGGTCTTCTTGGCAAGAGCACATGATCTATCCCTAAAGGCTTTCGCAGATGCAGATTGGGGATCATGCCCTGACACTCGTCGGTCAGTTACTAATTTTTGTGTCTTCCTTGGAGAGTCATTAGTATCATGGAAGTCAAAGAAGCAACAAACAGTTTTTCGGTCATCGGCTGATGCAGAGTACCGAGCATTGGCCACAGTGTCCTATGAGATTATATGACTTAAAAGTCTTCTAAAAGAACTTCAAATTGAAGTAGATACACCAGCTGTAATTTACTGTGATAACCAAGCTGCAATTTACATAGCTAGTAATCCTATGTTTCATGAGAGAACCAAGCACATAGAGCTTGATTGCTACTTCGTTCGAGAGAGAGTCACTGATAAATCCATCAAATTACTCCTTGTTCGTTATGCTCACCAGCTTGCTGATGCCCTCACTAAACCGCTTAATGCTACAACCTTGTCTCTTCACATGAACAAGATTAGAGTCAAAGATATCTTTTCTCCATCTTGAGGGGGAGTATTAAACAGTTAGTATGTTAAGAGTTAGTTTTCAGTTTTATTAGTTAGTTCTCTCCAACTTCTAATATTGTTACAGTAGTTTCATTTCTGTTTTAACCTCCATGTACAAATTTGTATATATGTTCAATCTTTTGTTCATAAATAAATTGAGTGAAAGACTTTTAGAACTCTATCCAATAGGTCTAAAATAAATGAAACAAAGAATGGCGGATGAAAAATATTTAGATAGAAGTGAAGTATTTGGGAAATTGAGACGTGATTTTAGGAAAAGGGGGGTGAGAAAATTTCTTCCCATTAATATCAAAATATCAATTTCTTTTCTTAATGAAATTTTGTGATACATTGGTGGCTACACAAATCACCTGACTCAACCCCAAGTTCTCCTACAAATAAATAAATAGAAAAACAAATAAGCAAGTGACACCAAAAGTATATTAGTTGGCATTGACTGTATTTTCTTTTCAACTACAAGCTTATCTACAATGAAAATCAAAAAATGACCACGATTCGGTTGTATAAAATAAAGGATAGTATTTAAAATTTCAACTTGAATTGAATGTTTATTGTTTAGTGCCCCTTTGTAAAAGTTAAATATTTTGTTTTTCTATATTATTCTTTACAAAACCTAAAAAATATGCTTAAATTAGTTGATAGTTTAGGCATCTATTTAAAATAATATTTTGTTTAAAAAATAAGAAGTAAAAATTTGACTTGAGGAATTAAATTTGTATGTGTGTTATTTGGAGTTTTTTTTTTTTTCTGGAAAATTAGGGTCTTTTTGAAATTAAATTGTAAAAAAGAGTAAGTTTAAAAACAAATTAGGTAGAAGGTACTTCTGTTTTTTTAGTAGATTTTCTTTTTTACAATCATTTTAAATATCAACTCACCCATCTTCTCTTTTTATTATTATACTTTTTAATTTTAATAGTTTATTAATTATATACTTAATGATTTTTTAAAATTTTTCACAAATTCATACTTAATTAATAGAATTATTTAATTAATAATATATTGATTATTATATATTTAATTATTTTTACTTAATGACTTTTAAATAAGTTTTGTAATAATTTATTATTTTAAAAAATTACTATGCACCTCCATATTTTTTAATCTATTTGGCAATTTCTTTAGTATGTTTTTTCTTATCAATATATTTAATAACAATGTTCATAATAATTTAATATTTTTGTCACTAATTTAAAGTTTAGGGAATGATTTTTTTAAAAAAAACTATGTAATCAATCTATATGTTTTCATTTTTTTATTATTTTGAATGTATCGAGTTCATACTATTAAAAATCGACACCATTTTAAAAAGGTTGATCCAAATACATAGAATTTAAATTTAATTAAAACATTAAAATAATTAATCAATTATACTTATCATTACCATTAACAACAATAACAATAACACAATAATAATAACAATAATAGTCATATGGTCAGGTTTCAATGTAACAGAAGTATTCTTCTACATGATAATAAAAGTATATATATTATGAATGTTATTAATTCTTCTACACAACAATGTGTTATTTATTGTTGTTAATAACAGCAGCAACAACAATAATCATAATATTAATAACCATAACCATAACAATAATCATAATATTAATAACCATAACCATAACAATAATCATAATGCTTATATAAGTATAATTAATTAATTCTCTTAATGTTTTAATTAAATTTAAATTTTATGTATTTGGATTAATCTTTTAAAAATGGTGTCAATAAATAGCAGTATGAACTGGATACATCTAAAATAACAAAAAAAAGGAAAACATATAGATTAATTACATAAATTTAAAAAAAAAAATCATCCCCTAAACTTTATATTATTGGTAAAATTATCAAATTATTATGAATATTGTTATTAAATAGATTGAGAAAAAAACTATACAAGTAAAATAAAAGATGAAATTGCTAATCAGATCGTAAAAATATGGAGGTGTATAATTAAAAAAATTAAAAATAATAAATTATTACAAAAATCATTAAGTAAAAAATAATTAAGTATATAATCATTATTAATATATGATTAAGTAAATATGTATTTGTTAAAAAAAGTCATTAAGTATAACATGATTAATAAATTATTAAAATAAAAAAACTATAATAATAAATAGGGAAAAGAGAAAAAGGAGTGGTGGATGAATGTTTAAAATAATTATAAAAGAGAAAATTTACTAAAAGACAAATAAAGGAAAAACTATCCCTTTTATCTAATTTATTTTAAATTCGTCATTTTTTTAATTTAAATTTAAAACTATACTACTTTTTCAAAAAAAAAAAACCGTGTTATTTGTGTGAGGAGTTCTTAGGAAAATTATTAGAAAGGTGTCCTTTTGTACCAAGCAAAATATATATGTATTTATATATATAAACTTTTAAATAGTTTTGGATGGAAATAGTAAGCATTTTGTGTTTTAAGAAAAAATTAAAAAAATATCTTTATTTGTTATTATATATGGATATAGAAAACGTTAAAATACAATCATACTTATTTACCTTTCTCTTGTCTATTCTTCGTTACTTCTCACTTTCTTTCTTTTACTGTTTGACATTTGTTTATCTATAAAAATAAACCACTCGAGGTAAGGTACATAAATCGGCTAGCTATAAAAATAATAAAACCACCAATAAATTTTAGAACTTAAATATTTTATCAAGAATATTGAGTAATAGTTGAGTGTGTGTTAATAGTGTGTGTATATATATATATATATATATATATATATATATATATACACTTTGCCATTTATTGTTTCCTTTGTTTCACGAGGAAACTCTTATATTAAAGTTGTTTTTGAGATTTTGTGAAGTTTACTTTTATAATAACTTAGAGTTTGGTTTTTTATTTTTGTTGATAAAAAACAAGGTACGAAATGAGATTATTTACATATTAAAAAAAGTAGAGAATTAATATCTACTTAATTTGTTTTAAAGTTGGTTATCTTCTAGTTTAAGAAAACATCAAATTAAAGTAGGAGCCTCTTCACACTTTTTTCAAAAAGAAAAAAAAAATTAGACTTACTTCAACGAGGTATCAAAAGTTTTAGATCATGTATTAACAAAGGTATATCTATCTGAACTTTTTTATGTTTTAAGGGTAATTTTAAATTTCTAATGTTGAATGGTCTTTTTAAAAAAAAAACACTATTTACTTTTTAATTTTATCTTTTAAAGTTTAAGATTACTTTTGAAATTGAAAAGTTTATAGAACAACAGTAAAGTATGCTTTTTTTTACAACAGTGAAGTGTTAATTTAGCCAAAACAAAATAAACAACATTGATAGAATAAAAGAAAAAAAAAATTAAAACCATTCAAAGAAAATCCTCTTTCATCTGTCTACTAGTTTATTTATATCGTGGCTGCCCAACTCAATTGCACAAGCTAGCAAGATGTTATCATTAAACTTGTATTTTGTGAGTTCAAAATGAGTTATATATAGTCCAATTTGGGCAGATTTTGGGTCTGCCCATCTTGAAAATCCTAGATTTTCTTTTACGTAAAATGAGTATGACCAAAGAAGAATGAGAGTGGAAAAGATATAAAGAAAACAAAGAAAAACAGTTGAGATGAGTCTTTAGGGACAACTTCCATAAAGTTATTGTTTTCCGGAGTCTGAACCGTTGGATCATAGGTTGAATTCTTGTCAACCTGCCAAGGACATATATGCTCTCGTTTTGAATTGTTTGATTGTAAAATTGAGTGTTTTTTCTTTTTTTATGTCTCAAGTGTTATCTCCCATGTATGGAAGTATTATTGGCGGGTAGTGAATCCTTATATGATGATTAATTTGGGTTCTTTTTCTCTCAATTTTATCATAATAAAAGAAGGTGACAAGAGTGGACTTCTCACAAGTC
>JBBPDI010069542.1:0-17338 GCA_037974545.1 Cucumis variabilis
ATTTTAATTTTCTAATGTACACGACCTTGCCTATATACCTTGCATAATCTTTTACCTTTTTGCATATCAATTCACATTCTGTCAACAAGGAATTATTGATACACATTAGTTCTAGCAAATTACTCATGAGTTTTGGCATTATAAGAATTAATTATAAAGGTATAAAAGAATTAGAACTAAGATTAAAACTACTCATGTTATGTACTCCTAGAGAATCTGTAAAGGGAAGTAGATGGATGCGAAATAAAAATGCATGTAAACTAACTTATATGCGATAAAGAGTGAAGGAAGGTCTACGCGCCATTAGGCGATTAAGCAATGCGAGAGCTTGATGCGATTTAACTTGAATGTCATACATAGTCTCCTTTTAGGATTTACATGACTAAGTCTGATTAGACGAGATAGATCTAGGAGTATTCACTTATAACACTTATAGAACTTCGCAATTAAGAATAGCAACCTCTCAGTGCCTAATGTCCACACTTGTTTTTCTTTCGGGATACAAATGTTGGAAGTTATCTCACTAAGGTGGAGTTTGTTACCAAACTCCTTGCGTGCATTAGCCTTATCCTTGCTACTTGCCCTCTCGGATAGTTGGCGACTGACACTGGCAAGTGATTAATATAGCTAAACTAATGCGATAAGGACTATAAGTTGTACTTCTTATAAAAAAGTATCACTAACTTAAACTAAGAAATGATGGATTGGAAAGGTATAAACATGTAATATATTGAAAGAATGTAGACCTTAGGCCATTGTATAATATGAACAACTTATATTACAAAGAAGTGCAAAAATGGGAATAAAATAGAGTGGAAAAATAATACAAGTTAGGGGAAGGTGGAAGTATGGATTATTCCCTTCTTAGTGGTTAAGCTTTCACTTTGACAATTGATCGGAGAAGAAGAAGAAAACATTTACAGATGACAAAAAGACTATTCCTTTCTGCCTCTCTCTCTCTAGTCTCTTGCGCCCATTCAGGCGTCTTTTCTCCTTAAGTCCCACTGATCCACTATTGAACAATTGGTTTAAGGTCCAACCTTTAAATCGAATCCCTCTCGGGTCAATAAGAGGGTGTAGCCCCTTGTTCAAGACTTGAATTCAGTCCTTAAGGGAACAACCTATCTACTAACCCTAGAGTGGGTATGAGTGAATTTCGTCTTGTACCCTATGTTTCTAGCTATCCACCCGGTGTTACCCCTGAAATGGGAGGCTTATTGGGCCACCGCCATTGAGCTGTCCTCACCTATGTAAATCTAAGGATAATCCCATGTGAACAAAAGTTCATAGTTAGCTCAGGAATAAGATTAAGTTACATGGATATTTATAAACGAAATAGACGATTTTAAAGTCAACGGTGTTATAACCTAAAAATGACTACTTCTATGGTTCCAATCTTATGTAAACTCTTTACATAGGATGCCCCTACTTCCATGTCTCGACATAAACGATTTAGGATCACATCATTTGTACTAACTACAAAGTAGGTTGCATCAATAGTATCTCTCGAATAAGGCATTCAACCTTGTCCATATACTATAGACAATTTAGGCTATGACTCAAACTTGATCCACTTTTCTATGTCTGTACATAAAGTTCAAGTCTACATAATAGCCTCGGAACATTAGTTTATTGGCTTTCAGATTATACTATCAATAAGACAATTTTATTTAATAGAATTTTGAATACAAACTACGATTTTTAGGACATAAATTTCAACAATACTCTGATCGGAAAGGATGACGAAGTGCTGTACATCCAGTGGCTAGGCTAACCTTGTCACCGACCCTCTAGATTTTGCTTATACAGATGCAATTTTTGGCCTATGTAGGTCCTCTTTTCAGCCCATGTAGGACCCCTTTTCTTAGTGGAGATGAAGTGTTTTTATAGGCATTTAAGGCAAAAAAAACTTCTATTCTTCTAATCCTATCAGTGTCGTCTTCAGTCTTATGAAGTCACATCACCCCAACTACCATCCTTGTTTTGTAGTGATCTTTCTTCAAATGATGACATGGTTCCTCACCTGGAGGTGTTAATCGCCAGGTGAGTTCCCATCGTGTGACCTGTGCACAAGGTGTTCTTTGTGATTTATGCTCCTCTCTTTTTGTCCACTTATCTTGCAAAACATGATAATTGCGTAAAACAGTCTTGATGCTTATGTAAGTTGTATTTCTAAATACTTATGTGTTTACAACACAAGTTACAAGTTCTAATCATCTTCTTGTGCGTTTTGACCTAATTATTCTATTAAAAAGTGCTATAATAACAGGTGTTTCTGCGCATTATCAACAACTTTACTGACTCTTCATGATACACTCAATCTGTATAGGAGGGGCTATTTCAACTGCTAATAGATGTCGCTTAACACCCTCTAATAATTCCTAAATTGAGTTTACATTTTTTCATCGACACCTTGCTCGTTCGTAATCATCAACATGAAACTTTGTAACCTCTAAAAATTGGGACACTCCCTCTTTATACTCAATCGATAGTTTATTTTTAAGTTTGATCCAATCCTTGTTCATCATGAAAAAACTAAAAGATAAATAAGTTTGATTTTTGAAAGTTAGCAAAAATGAAATTGAAATGATTTAAACTACAAATCTCTTGATCTTTAGTATGTATGAATAAAAAGTTTTAGTTAACTTCTAAACATCTCATCTAAACCTCATAGAGTTGTTCTCTAACTTTAATTTTCCTAGAAAACAAATTTTGACCCCACACTTATAAGTTTTCAATGACTATTGGCTTTAGTGTGGCACTCTAAGCACTTTCAAAACCACTGATTTCAGGCCTAAATACTACACCAAAACCAATAAGCACAATGGGGGATTAATTCAATTCCCAAAGTATTTCATTGAAGTATCAACAACATAGAGAGAAAATGATTAATTTAGTTTTTCCGTGTTAGAAAGCATAAGTTTACACCAACAAGAACTAATAAACTCATTGTTCATATCAATCATTAAATTATATACCAAAATTCTTCATTTTGTAAGTGCAACATTAAAACTTAAGGTCACCAATATTGATTCCCAAGTTAATTCTTCTTCAAACACATTAAAACTTGATTTATAAGAGTGTAAACCAAAAGTTTTTTGTTGTCTAATTTTTCCATCATGTTTTCTGGTTAATATTTCCATCTTTCGAGCTTAATGCTAATGACATATTTTAAAAAAATTTTGAGTTTCCAAATCAAGTTAATAGTAAACTAATGCTTCAACAAGGTATAAATCAACTACCAATCTCCAAAGCGCTTCCTTAAATCCTTGTCTTAATGTAAAATTAGTATAAATAAATTATATACCATAACAGACAAGGCAGGTGGCGGGGGTGGATGCGACGAAAATAGCAGTGGCTTGACAGTGGCATGAGCGGCAATCTTCTCCCTGATTCGTTCTTTTTTCACCCAATTTTTTCTTGGAGTGCCCCACAAATCTCAATGATTGATTGACCCGACAGAAGTAAGCTAAGCACTTAGGGAATGAACAATCCATTCCTGAAAAGGATAAGTCGAAAGACTTAGTGAGTGAAGAACTTTATAAAACATGGTTTCTAAATAAGTTATGCATAAATCCTGGGCTTAATGAAACATTTAAGTAGATGGAAATCAATTAAAAGACATGATACTTGAACTTAATGCATTTGAAAACATTTCATAAATCATTCTTGATCATAAATCCACAACCTGTTCTTAGCATGAAGTTTAGGTGTTAGTAGCCCCTCATCATCAGAAGACAACCTACGAGTCAAAACACCTTTTCTTCAAAAGACGGGTGTAGGAAGCATTTTCACTTTATCCTTCTCTTCATAAAACACAAGAAAGCATAGCTTCCTTGATGTATTTAAGCATAGCCCCATTAACCTTCCCATCAGTAGAAGAGTAAACCAATATGTGCAGATAAAGCCATAGAGAGTACATGAAACAAACGAGCATAGATTAATAAAAACATGTTTGAAAACTCTACTTGAAATATATGCTTACTTAAGAACTTTCTTCAAATCTCATAGTCATAAACATGCTTGAAACATAATATAATCTTTGAACATCAAGCTTAAATCCATATTTTATCAAATCATGTTTTCAGCTTTCAAATATTTTAAATACATGTTTGGCAAATTAGTAATCAAACATATATTCTCAAAGCATACTTTAAACATCATTAATAAAACATATTTAGAAACTATCATGGAAGTTCAATTTGTCACTCACAAACTTGTGATTCAACCCTTGGCTTGGAAATTCCTTCAAATTCTTCTTGTTATGAAAAATCCACATTTAAACCTACATTATTCCTTTAATCATAGAAAATATACAAACTTTGCTAATGTGAGTCCTGTTTCTAATTCTAGTATAGGAAGTAAAATTTCAGCTAAAACTACTATAGAAATTGGCCTTTGAATACATGCACAGAAAGGATTAAGCAATAAAATCTTTTATTGTTAGAATAAGTTTTGATTAAGAAGTTAATTCGCGAGGTAGTTTTGAGAAAAGAAGGGCTTGCGATAAAATCTATAAGTCTAAACTCTCTTAGAAGAAAGTCCGTTAGTTTTAAAATGACTAAGGGTTTGGGTAGTCTTCACGATAAGAACTAAGAGTTTTGCGATGAAGAAGTCTGCGAGGAAGCCTTGAAGTTTTGCGATAAGTGTTCTAAGAGAGTAAAAGTTGGTTAGTTCGCGAGGAATGTTTCTTGTAAACATATATAACTACGCGATAAGGTTATTTGTGAAAATTATTGTGGTTAAAGTTATTTGCGATATAGGGTTAGGCAAGAAGTAAGGTCTGGTTAAGAAAATGTGAAATCTCATTTGACAGGGGTTAATGTGTTAGAATAAGAAAATGTCTCTTTCCTCTTCACAAGTACAGAAGGAAGAGAAGAATTTTTGTTAAATTGTGGTGAGTGATTTTCTTCTTAAATTTTTTGTGGTTCCACTTTACTATTTGAAAGATGATTTCAAATGAGAAAGTGTTTCAAAAAGAAGCTATGAAAGTGTTTCAAATGAGAGTGTTAAATCTTGATTTGATGATTACGATTTCCATGTTATGAAATGGTTTTCAAACCATTAGTTGATTTTTAAAATGCTAACTTTTATGTGCACATAAACAGTCAAGGCTGCCATGGGGTGTACGGACCACACGATGATAAGAAGTTGGCTTATGCATTGAAAGGAGCGTATAAAGCGTAGCAGTCTGAGCAACAAGGACGAATCTATATGTTCTTGGATGCTACTGATACAGTAGTCAAATGCGAGGTAATGAAACCAAGTGTAGAGAATGATTCGGGATCTTTGGCGAAAGGAATGAATGTTAACTACTATGTGTTTATGTGAAATTCTTATGTTATGAATATGTTAAGCATAAAGAAAGGTTTATGCGATGAAATTATTTGATGTTATTTATGTGAAATGATGTTTATGAAAAGGTATTGCGAAAATGATTTCATAAAACTTCAGTCTTTTAGACAAAAATTCATCTTCCAGGATCAGGCGTTTAGGCCAAGTAGAGAAGGTTGAAGCGTTTAAGCTAAGTAGAGAAGGTTGAAGAATTTGAGGCGAGATGACTCCAGACGTTTTGGAAATAAAGCTTTGGTTGTTTGGTCAAATTGTTGTATATATGTATCAAATGCATGTTATTAGTAAACATTTTGGTAGGTATTTATTATACTTGCCATTTAGGTTGACCGCCATTGTGTTTTAAATTTTATTGATAGTATAAAAGGAGTTATGAATAATATTTTACAATAAGAAAATTTCAAAGTTGTAACAAACTCACATTCTATTTCTACTACTCCGATCGTTGATAGTACGATTTAGGGTGTGATAGTTAAAAAATTCTAAAAACATCAAAATGGACTCAAAAGAATGCCATGACATTGTCGGTCGCATGGCATGGGCAAAAAAAGCATGCACACATGCTGTGCGCATGGCCATTCAGTGCCACACTGCACATCCCTTCATGTAGGGCATTTTCTTTCAAGAGCCCACACCTTCTTGCATGCATTGTCTTACGCACGGTCTGACCACAACCATACCACTCGATAGTGTCTTGGCCATGCTACACACCCATAATCTGACTGAAATAATCTTTCTTACCTGAATGATGCACACTTGACAAGTCCCTTCACTTCGTGATGCTCGACCTCCCTCAAGCTTAACTAGAAACTATGAAAATTTCAAAAACTAGATTCAATTTCCAATGTTTATAACTATTAATCCAACCATCAAAATAATAAGGTTCCTTCTTCAAACTTGCTTACCTCGGCATCTCAACTTCCAATTCCATGAAATGTGTCCTGTAGCCTTTTGGAACTTAAGACTGCTCAAAATACCTCTTAAAATGACATTTCTTCCTTTCTTGAACTTAAACCCAAGTCTCCTCACCTAGTTTTCATCTAGTAGCCCCACATTGGAAATTAGACTCATTTTGGAAGGGTATACAATTGATTTAAAGGAAAACGCGCGAATGGTTTGAACACACTTCCTATTTGAACTTACCCTTATGAAATTAGCCCAATGCATGCCAACTTGTTGCCACCTCCTACTTGCCGCAATTTGTACCTTTGTATGTTGCAGGCATTTGGATTCCACTTCACCGACCTGCTTTGGACGCCTACAACCCTTATAATCTTGCTCAACCTTAAGTTCCACACCTAAAACATCAACTATCACACCTCATCTCGAGTACCTCCTCTCTAGGCTCGAGACGATAGAATGAATTTGATTAACATCGTTCTCCTTCTAACAATACCTGTCAACACTGCTTAACCTGAACTTAAAAATATCTCTTTTAAAGACATTGAAAAAAATATTTAAAACTTCAAAATATAAAAATTTGGAATAACTCAAGCATCCAACCAATGGACAACCTGTTTGAAAACAAGTCTTATATATACATACAAAATATTCAAAGTCTAAAAAACTCAATGGGTTCTCACTAGTCTATTACAAACTCTTAGCCAAGTTCAAAACTAAATCAATTATAGACCATCATGCATATGAAGAAATTAGTCATACTTAAAATTTAAATAAAGACTTTAGCATCGTAGGCAGATCTGAAGTTAGGCGTCGAACCCACGATCTCTACTTGTAAGGAAATTATAACATGGAAGTGTAAGCTATAAAGCCTCATAAGTGAAAACTTTTAAAGACAAAACATGCTTACTAAAGAAATAAGTATGCGAAAACTTTGAAAGAATTTCTATAAGCACTTCTTTATGTAGGTATTCCTTGTGAGGCCATTTCATGACTTAAGATAAACTAGCATGATATTACAACGTTCTCAATGTTTGCGATGTAGTGGGGCCTGCCCAACATTCTCAACGGTATCGTTGTAACAGAGTACACTCAACGTCAACAACGAAATATACTCTGAAAGTCTACAATGTAGTAGAACATGCTCAGTACTCTTATTGTCTTCGTTGTAGTAGGGCACACCAAACACTCTCGACAACATGGTTGTCATGTAGTACACTATACGTCAACAATGAAAAATAATTTGAGGGTCTACTTTGTAATAGGACACACCCAGTACTTCCATCGTTTTTGTCGTAGTGAGGCATGCTCGACACTTCCAATGGCATCATTGTCACGAAATACACTCAACATCAACAATGAAACACAATATATGGGTACACGATATCCTCTAGCCTCATGCTCCAATATCAATCATATTAGACATTTAATAATCCTTTACTTTTAAAAGAAATTGTTAGCTTAAAACTCAACTCAACTTACTTGTACTTAGTTACTAAAGCCCTTTAACTCGATCGCATCCTACTTGCTTAAACATATCTTTAACCTAACTACCTTCATAAACTCAGCATCCAATAATTTATTCAGAAATCTCATGTTCAAGGAACATACTTTACTTAAATGCTTTAGAAATTAGCTCATGCATAATTATTTATAAATCTTTTCAAACTCTTTCTGAACTTGAAACTTATGCTTTGTAAATCATCTAACTCAATATAACTTGAAACTTTTTACTCAAAGCAAGATGGAAATATAACTTTCATAAAACAAGTTTTGAAATTCATTTTGTATCGCTCACAACTTTTGGCTACCTCCTTGGTTTATATATTTATCCTATCTCCTCTTGCCTTGAAACAATAAATAAACTTAAGTTAAAAACTTAATTTTAACCATGCTAAAATCTCTTTAACTTCTTCATTTTCCTTCTTTCTCTCAAATAAATCATTTTCAACTCACTTTGAACTTTTTTGAAGTCTCGATAACCTTGGCTTTCTTAGAACCACTTTTCTATCAAGCTTGCCCTAGCTCAAACGAACTCCTAATTAGATTTAGAGTCTAGATCAACAACCAAAAACTTGTAAGCTTGCTATAAATCTTTTTAAACAAATAAAATCAGAGCTTGAACTTACTGGTATACAAACCCTAAGCTCTTACTCTTCTTCTTCAACTTAAACTCAACAAAACTCTTCCTTTTGGATGCTCTTTTGACAGAGAACTCCAAATCAAGCTTGACCAAAACACTCTTTTAGTGTGGCATTCAAACTTCCAAGAACATCCAACTCTCACCACGCTTTTCTCTACTTCTCTCTCTTAAGTTAAGATGGTAAGAAATGAGTGTCCTTGGAACATAAAATGCCTTCTTGAGTCCAAAACACGCTAACCTCACGCAATAGGAAATTTATGGAGATCTATCATGCGATTTTTTTGAATGTTCTTGGCCAAGCAGCCTAAGATCTTTCCTCTTCTCTGCTGGACATGTTTGAGATCATGTCCAAAAACCCTAAAGTCCCTTTTTCTGCTTCTAGTCTCAATCGAACATGGCCTCGAGATGGCTCTGGATCCATCTTTCAAAAACCTTTTACTTTCCATCTTGGGCTGCCACAACACTGAAATGGTCTAAGATTCAACTCTAGAATCTTTCTATCTTTTAATCTTGGTCTACCACCAAGATGCACGAGATTTGCTCTATATC
The DNA here is from genome assembly GCA_037974545.1 of Cucumis variabilis. Lineage (NCBI taxonomy): Eukaryota > Viridiplantae > Streptophyta > Magnoliopsida > Cucurbitales > Cucurbitaceae > Cucumis > Cucumis variabilis. The sequence goes on from JBBPDI010069542.1 coordinate 8,945, forward strand.
TTTCTCTACCTTTTCTCTCAACCAAATAATGCCTGAGATTTTCAATTCTATCCTGAGATTCATGACTTAGCCCGAGACTCTTGGGCAAACTCATAGTTTATCTTCTCAACTTTATAGCAAGCTAATGTGATAAAAGGTATAGGTATTACAACTCTCCTTCCCTTTTGGAAATTTCATCCTTGAAATTTGAAATTATTAGTTAAATAGTGAGGGATACTTGCTTTTCATCTTATTTTCTGTCTCCTAATATGCTTCTTCTATCAAGGATTTGCACAGGCTCTTCCTCATAACTTAAATCGTCTCTCAACTCAACTAGTTGCGCTTGTTAAACATGAGAAGGATTTGGAACGTACTTTCTTAGCATGGATACATGGAACACATCATGTATCTGAGCAAGTTCTGAAGGCAACTCAAGTCTATCCCATAAGGACCAATGTATCTAGGGCTTAGCTTACCCTTCCTTCCAAAATGAAGCACACCCTTCCAAGGAGATAACCTTACGAAGACTTGATCTTCTACTTCAAACTCAAGCTTTCCTTAACATTCACAGTGGAAGCTTGAATCAACTATGGGACAACTAATTGACATTCTCCCACTTCATTCCAACACACTGGAGTTCTACAAGGTTTACCATACAAAGCCTTAAAAGGTGACATTCCAATACTAGAGTAGTAGCTATTGTTGTAAGAAAACTCCATAAGTGACAAGTGGGTATCCCAACTTCCTATAAACTGAAGAACACAAGCTCTTTACATGTCCTTTAAGGTCTAGATGGTCTTCTCTGACTAACCATCTATCTTGGGGTGAAAAGCAATACTAAACTTTAACTTAGTCCCTAAAGCCTTCTGCAAATAAGGTCAAAACTTAGACGTAAACCTCGAATCTCTGTAAAAAACAATGGAAACTGGCATTCCATACTGACTCACTATCCTATTAACGTATAACTTAACTAGCTGATCTACCATAAACATCACTCTAATGGATACAAACCACACTATCTTGGTAAGTCTATCAACTATTATCCAAATACCATCGTGTTCACTAGTCGAACGAGGCAGTCCAATAAGAAAATCCATGGTTATGTGCTTCCACTTTCACTCTAGCCCGTGATAGAACTCACAACTTCTCTCCTAACTTGTCAAAATTTCTAAGCTAGAAAGCATTAAAAGACCTAATTACAAGAAAGCAATAAATACAAAAATAATGCAATTGTAGTAAAGTTAAGGAAAGTGGTACGTTACAAAAGCATTCATGAATTTAGATTCCAAAGGTGAATAATTAGAGCCTCGCTGTGATCAGCTGCCTGTAAAACATTCTAAATGTGTTGTTTCTTTCTAAATGACTAATTAATTGCTACATGACTATGTGCTACCCGATTGCTCATCGTAATAATTCTCTGCTCATAATCGTTCATCGAAATATTACAATTGAAATCTTTGTTTGTTCCTTACATAGCTAGTGATAACTAGGTGCCTCATTGAGTCTATCTCGCAGATAATTCTTGTGAAGCCTTAATAACAATTCACCATAAAGGACTTAAAAAGTTTTTGGTTCCAAGCGTTTGAGGTACGTTTTGTATTTTCTTTTGAATCACATTAATCTAAATTTCTCTTGTCATCGCCGAAAGATTCACTCAATCTCTGGGTCAACTCCATGCATCACAGATTGTTCTAGTACCACAGACTTGTTCACGCATTCTTTAGTTAAATGCACAATTCAACAGCATTGATTGTCTGCCCAAAATCAAAGTAAAACTTTATCTCTAACTTTGAAAAAGAATCTCCCTGACAATGACGCCAAAAACATGCTTGTTTTCGTGAGTGTGCAATGTTTGTTCATGGATATGTTATAGTAAGCTCTAAGTGTGTAACTTAATAGGCGATTAGGATAGGGATCGTGTGATAAAAGGTGTTTTCCTACCTCTTCGTTGATGACTTCAAATTGATAAACATGTAGTACAAGTTTTTCTATCTCTTTTCCAAGTGTAAGCGAAATGAGGTTTCATGGGTAAGCCATGGTCGAACACAAAAAATTTCTATCAAACCTTAGTTCTAATATCGGCTTCTCATTTAAGCGTTATACAATTCTATATAGTACAAGGTAAGTGCGTGTATGTGTATTAAAAGTACTATCTACACTAGAGATTCTGTAAAAGGTGACTAGAAGTGGAAGAAGTGTGAAAAGTGGACTAACTTGTAGTAAGAAAGAATGAAGGAAAGTCTATATGTTCTATGTGATTAAGCTATGCGGTAGTCCTTGATGCTATAGAGATCGAGTAATCATATTCTAATTAAGGTGACACCATAGCCAATGATGACCAAGTGCCTCACTAAATCTATTTCACGTTCTAGCGATAAGGAAAGTCTCTGTGTTATAGGTGAGTAAGCCACTCAGTAGTCTTTGATGCGATAGAGATCAGTTAATCATCTTCTAATTAAGGCGAACACCTTTCAGTGTCTAAACACCACACTTACTCACCTCTCGGGATGCAAATGATAAGATCAATTACCTAATAGTTATCTAGATTTCATCACTTGTATGGATCATATTACCTCTCTTTTAAGGGTGATAGATTGAAAGAGAATAAAGTTGCAATGTATTAGAGAATGTAAGACTTTTGACCATGTACAATATGAAAGTCACCTTTTTGCACAATGTTACCACACTTGTTCTCCTTTCGAGACACAAGTGCTGGAGGTTTAATCGCTAGGATGGAGTTTGTCTCTAAACTTCTTCCTGTGTGCGTTTAGCTATATTCTTGCTACTTACTCTCTCAAGCAGTTGGTGACAAGTGTTAGGAGTATAACTTAGTTAAACACAATGAACCTTATAAGCTAGATTTCTTATCAAGAAGTTATCACAAGCCTAAACTACTTATAACACTTCAACAGATGAACATTAAAGAAATGATAGATTGAAAGGGAATAAAGTTGTAATGTATTAAAGAATGTAAGCCTTTCCATCATGTACAATATGAAAGTCAACATTATAATGAAAGTACAAAAATGAAAAGCAAGAAAAGGGAGTCGAGTCACAGAATGCCTAAGCATTCCTTAGCACTTTTACAAGTTAGAGAAAAGAAGATAATGGATTCTCTCTCTTATCGATCTCTAAGCTCTCACTTACAAGGTTGACCTTGTTGGGTTTTATGTCTTAAAACTCGTAGATTATAAATATAATCCATTGGCCGTTACTAATAAAGTGTTGTTATCATAATTTTAATAAGTGTTATTCATTATATTATTAGTTTTGTCTTAATAACCTAAATCCAATAAACTAACTTCCTAAGTTGTTTAATGAGTCTTGAACATTATGTAGAGACATACAGGGATCAATGTTCGAGATCAGCTTAAAGGGTCTATAGTATAGGGATAAGGATGTATACCTTATCTTGGTAACACTAAGGGTATGACTCACTTTGTATTAGATACAAACGCAATGATCCAACGTGTTTGTGTAGGTGACATGCCAATAAGAATATTCTATGTAATGAGTTTGCATAAGACCGGACTATTAAAATGTAACCACCAATGTAACTCGATTAACTAGTTAAGTTTCTATTTCATTAGCATGACCTAGGTAACTTAGTCTTAATCTTGAGAGTATTATGAACTTTTGCTCGTGAGGGTTGTCCTTTAATTTGTACGGATGAGAGTGATCAGATTGTCAACTCAATATGCTTATTATTTTGGAGACAAGACCGAGTGAGGAGTTGAAAAGATAATCACTCAAGATGAAATTCACTTCTTCTCAACTTTAGGGTAAGTAAATGAGTGTTATCTTAAATGGTGTCTCCAGGACTTGAACAAAGGACCCTACCCTGTCTGTGGTACGAGATGGGTTTCTATTTAGTGGTTGGACCATAAACAGGTTGTTCATTAGAGAAGCACTGATATTTAAGGACTAGAAGTTACCTAGGGATGGTGTTACAAACACTTGTGAAGGACTAACTTACTGTTATTGGTGTATATCTATGGACACAGAAATATATCAATAGTAAGAAGAGTTTTAAATTAATTATGTAATTAATTAATTAATTTAATATTATTATTAATTATAATTAAATTAAATTAATAGGAAATGTTGGTGGTTTTCCCATGTTCCCTTAAATCTTACTAACTATCCTCTTCTTCAGTCTGAAGAAGAGAGAATGATCATGATGGAAATGATAGACATGCGCAACAAAATAAAAAATCAGATTTTGCTCTAATTGCAACTAAACACTTTAGTGATTAACATGCATTACAACTCTAAAATGAAACAAAAATAGGATCAATAGAAAAACTCACCTTTGATGCTTTTCTATTGTCATAATCTCACCACGTATTTGAAATCGAGACTACCAATAGCGTTGACTCGCTATTCTTTGGACTTAGAACCGAGTTGTGGAACTCAAATGGTGGAGAAGAGAGAAAGAGATGGATTTAGGAGGATGAACTTGGCTTTGAGAACTTGTGGAGAGAAAAGAAATTTTGGTTTGATTTTGCAATTCCAAATTACAAAATCAATTTCAACCAAAACAACACTAAACTTTTATTTGCAATCCACTCCTTTTATAACCAAACTACATGCAAAAATTGCATGTAGTCAGCTTCCATTCTCCATACTTGCCATATGACCAAGTAGGTATCCCACATGCATGAAACCATTTGTTAATTACATGCAATGTGCTTCCAAGATACTATGGTAATTTGACATTTAAAAATTCAAAAGTCAACATTTTGAATTTTTACAACTTTGACCTTTTTCACCAATTTCAATCTTTCGAATGTGAATCAACATTCACATTTAAATATAAAGCTCTACCTTTAAGTTATAACTGACAACTATATCAAATATATTTTTTGATTTCTCTCTCTTTACCTAATTCGAACAATTCAAACTATTCCATCATAATGTTCTAAGTTGATTCCTTAAGAACTAGCGGGAGAACCTAATGAACCTATAGATCATGGGCTCCAACAATCTGAGGTTAACTGTTTAAACTCTTTAGTCTGAATTAATCAACCTTCGTTAATTAACGGGTCATTCCACTAAAGTCTCGTAGTTGCACTCCCCTCACTATAGATATATTTGTGTCCGTGTGATATGACCATGATAAGTGAGTTAATCCTTCACAGGTTGTTTATAATCTCGGTTGAGTCCAAGTATCATTTTACCCCCGAGATTATATCTTTCTCCTTAAGTCCCATTGATCTACTATTGAACAATTGGTTTAAGGTCTAACCTTTAAACTAAATCTCTCTCGGGCCAACGAGATGGTGGGGCCCCTTGTTCAAGACTTAGATTTAGCTATTACGAAAAAAAACTATCTACTAACCCTAAAGCGGGTAGGAGTGAACTTCCATCTTGCACCATATGTCCCCAACTATTCACACGATCTTACCCTTGAAATGGAAGACTTATTGGCCTAGCGCTAATGAGCTGCCCTCACCTATGCTGATCTAAGGATAATCTTGTATGAATAGAAGTTTTTAATTAGCTCAGGATTAAGATTAATTTACACTTGATATCTATAAACAAAATAGCCAGTTTTATAAAGTTAACTGTGTTATAACTTAAAAGTGACTACTTTATGGTTCCAATGTTATGTAAACTCTTTATTCACGATGCCCCCACTTTCGTCTCTATATGAACGATTTACAATCACATCGTTTATACTAATTATAAAGCGGGCCACATCCATAGTGTTACCAGAATAAAGTGTCCAACCGTATTCGTATACTATAGACTATTTAAGCTATATACTCAAACTTGATCCATTTAAATATCTCTACATAAAATTAAAGTTTACTTAATAATAGCCTCGGGTCCTTAGTTTATTGGCTTTAAGATTATAGTATCAATAACGACTTTATTGAACAGAATATGATTATAAACTACGAGTTTTAGGACATAAATTCCAACAGATCAGTACGACAAAAAAAGAGAGACATAATAGTTCTGGGATTTTTTGCGTACTGACTTTTTTTCTTTCTCAAATTCTTCACATAAAATTTCCTTCTAATTAGTTCCCACAAACCAATCTCAACTCAGAGAATAGGAAGGTCTTTAAGTGGTGGTGCCCCAATTTGGAGTTTTAGTAGATACAGAGTTGACAATAGACGTACGTTTTCTTCTCTGCCATCTTTAATTTTAATTTTATAAGCATGCTTGGCCTTTAGGTATTGAAATTGTTTATGTATTTGCCAATGTATTTGGTATTTTTAAATTCCAGATTAAATGAAGTTTTACGGTCTTTGTAAAATCTTCCGCTACGAAGGGCTCTCATCCATTCAGACTAGAAAAAATGTGGGAAATCTTTTGCAAAAGGCAGAAAGGTCAGTCCTTTCCACTTGCTCTCATTAAGCTCTCTAGGTTTTGCTCTATTTAGACTCGACAAGGTTACATGATAGGGAATGAGGCTTTATATAAACTACTTTAGGTGGGAAGCTTCTATTCTTCTGAACATGCAAACGTAAGGAAGAGTTTTCTTAACCTTGTGAGAGGACTTCCTTCATTTGTAATCCAAAAGACAAACAAGTGTGGACTAAGACTCCAAGAGGTTGTTGTCCTTAAATGAGAAGCACTCTAAGCAGAATAAATAGATATTACTAGATATAAATCATTCAGCCAATCCTAGTCATTTAGATTCTGAAAGGACCAAGTGCGACATTCAACCACTCCGAGAGGAGTGCGCATTAAACATAAGATAGCTTGATGAGTTATATCGCAGTTAAGTGGTCATATAGCTTTCTTACATGATAACATGAGACACTCCTTTATCACCTTCTTAACGCAAGTTAGTTCGCTCAATCTTCCATCCTGCCATAATTTATTCTCTTGTGCATGAATCTCTATGTGATTGTAAATAGCTTCAGTTCATTTTATACATTCTTTTACCATAACCATCATAACACCTAACTGATAAGTAGACTCTAGAGTTAATGTCTTGAAACAATTTCCCATGTTTGACCTTTGATCACTTAGGTAAACCTACTATTTCGCTTGCACTTAGGCAAGTAGTAGGAAAACTTCTACTCGGTAAGGACTTATGTATAATGTGATGAAAGAGGTACATAGTGAGCATTTTTCATGCTATGATCATGACCTGTGACTCATCGCCTAGAATTGAGCTCTCAATATAGAAAGATAAGGTGAGCACATTACAATTAATGAACCTACTTAGTGAGGTACTGCAATTGCATTAAATAGAGTAGAATCTTACTTTAATCTCGGGCAGGACATTTGATCTTAGTGAATCATGCGATTTGTCAAAAATCATACAAAGAGGTACATGATACCAGAGTAATATGTGATTGCTTAAATGAACCCCAAGATCAGTGTATCTTTTGGCAGATGACTAAGAGAAATCTCAATGGATGCGATTGGTTGTAAATGAAAATGAGAACCTCTAGAAAGTCATCAAAGTGTCCTAGCATCAAGCTAATGAGATTCATGTTTCACTTAGCTAAGCGATTAGGACCAAGAAAGATCATTTAAACATTACGATGAATGATTGGGAGTAGAGACTTATTGCAATGAGCAATAAGGATGCAGAGAGTCATAATGCAAATGATCTATGAAGCTTAGGAATGATGCGGTTAGGAAAGCTATGCGAAGCAGAAGCGATGATACTACAACTCTTCCTGGCCAAAGAACCCAAACACATGGATGCATCTGTAATGTATAATTCTTTCAAATTTTTTAGAATATCATCCTTGTATTTGTGTAAGTATTTAATTATACTCATTATATCTTTGTAAATATCCTTATACGTGTACATCAGTTTTGTATTTAATTTTTGTATATACTTTAAATCTTATAATGGGGATCGTGCGGTACACCGTGAAGTAATAGGTTCATCGGATGGGATACGTGAGATGAAGCTAGTCCATGAGAAGGTGCGAGTCAAACGTATTAGGAATTTTGATCATCTTGTACGATTTAGTTGGGTTAAATTTCATTGGGAATCATTAGGATTTTTAGAAAGTACGAATCGTCTGGTCAAATCTTATCATTTTTAAACTTTCAAGAAACAATGAATATGTCGTACCTTGAGCCATAAGTTGTCTGTCAGGGTTATCACGCCATATTTAATTTGACATGACATTAATCATACGGTAGCCAAACTTTTAATCCTAGTTAAGAGTGCCTATTTAAACAGTCTGAGGAACTTCAAATTCCAATTTCAAGATAGATAAATCTTCGTCATTAACTTATTCTCTTTCTCCTTTCATAACTCTTCAAGTTGTATTTATCCTTTTTTACAATCTCATTATTTTTCGAATGTGCTTCTCTGTTTCCTTGGTTCCTTCACACCCACCAAGTTCAATAAGTGTTGGGACAAATTTTGACTCGTTTAATAATAGCCTACTCTCAATTTTATCATGCATATTTTCACTATTTTGATAT
>JBBPDI010069547.1:0-17336 GCA_037974545.1 Cucumis variabilis
GTATGCATAACTTCCTTCAAAATGATGATCTTGCCAGAGGTGAACTTTAGCTCCACTTCACCGATTTCAGCAACCTTGGTTGTGTGAAGATCCTAGTTTCATTTTTAAAAGATTACAGTAATTACCGACATGGCGCGTGGCAACAGTGTTTAGCCATCAACCTTCAAAACCTCTAATCACATTTATTTCTGTGATCATGGCATAAAGTTCTTCCTCTATCAAGTTCTCTTGCACACCAAGACGATTCTTGTTCCTACAATTTTTAACTAAATGATTAGACTTATTACATTGTAGCAAAGAAATTATGTTGTACTTTTATATTGGGGTTTATGATTCTTATGATTTTTTTTTTGTTGTTGGGACACTAACTCTAAAACCTTTATCTTATTCCTCTTTGGCTTCAACTAGATTTTATAGTGGCGGTGGAAGTTCTTCTAGAAACGATGTTCATCTTTTCTTTTTGGTCTTGTCGTTAGGCCTCCTTCTTAGTCCTTAGGCGTGTTATAAGGCTTTTCAAAGAAATTTTTTGGTCTTGTGCCTCCATATGTTTTTGAAGTCATTCCACAGAGGAGGTAGTTTATCAATTAAAACAAGAGCTTAAAATTGTTCATCTATAATCACACCATCGCTCATTATTTCATGAGCAATTTATGTCGTTCATGAGATTGTGCCTCTATAGATCATTCATTTGTCATCTGAAATTTTAAGTATTGACTGACCACATACTTCTTCAAACCAACTTCTTTGGTTTCATATTTCTTCTATAAAGCATCTCAAACTTCTTTTGTTGTCGACATTGTACTGTATTAGTCATACAAATCATCAATCAAACCTTTTAAGATAAGTTTTTTTTGCAAATAAATTCGTTTTCCTTCCATTCGTCGAAATCCTTAATTTGTTGCTCGATTGGTTTGGTTTTTTAAACTTCTGGCTTCTCAGTGGTGCATATGTTGGCAACTTTTTTCATGGTTAGGATAAACAACATTTTTTGTTTCCATCATTTAAAGTTTTCTCCTTTGAATTGGAATGGGCAGTTAAGATCAATGCACATTTGTGTTGAATTGACCATCGCGTTACAAAAAAAGACGTCTTAAAATTGTTAGATTTTATATTGAGAACAATGCATTGGAATAGGTGTTAGGCATTTGAATTTGGACACCTAGGACAAAAGTTGAACACTTGGAAAGAATGCCTAGAGATTTGGGTCACTTGGTGGAAATTTTATGCTATGAGCTTCAACGACTGGAATGAGAATGCATTTAGATGAATGCCTAAATCTCGTCATCTGTATTTGGACACCTAAGGTATGCGGCAAAAACCTGCAGAGCAAAAACTTGTTAGGAATAAGGCTGAGTTATTCATAATGTTCTCTTTAAGACGTTTCGCGACACTACTTGAAGTGAAATTTTTTTGAGAATGCCATGTTGCCCCTATGATAAATCAGCCAAAACTCAATGAGAGTTGCACTGAAACCAATCGGTATACAAAACACTCTCTAATTTAAGCCCGAAAAAAAAAAAGAACTTGTAAGATCTATTTTATAGATGATGATTTGTAATGTTCCAATTGTCACAAAATAAATTTGTAACATCTCAATACCTTAACATGTAGGAAATCTCAATGCCTCACACCGAATCAATCTTGCCCGACCAGATGGCGACGCACGTGTGTGGAGATATTCATCAAACCTCTATTTTTCTATCTCCTCACCAGCTCTAAAATATGGGTACCTCTTGCAGGCCAACCCATAACTTAAGGTAGAAGTTTATAAAGGAGCTTGCACATTGCAATCTTAGCAACGTGGAAATCTCAAGTTGAAATAAAATATTGATATATTTTTTTCAAACAAAATTTTCATCAACATTTTATGTTAAATATTTTATTATGTTTACAGACCCATCAACTTTAGCTAGGTTGATTAGTGATTTAAGTTTGATATGACAACACATGAACTAGAAAGATCCTATATTCAAACTCGTACAATGTTTTTTTCTCTTCATTAGTTGAAAAAAATAGGAGTGAAATATTTTAACTTCTAAAAATATAACATTGTTTTCATATAAAGATAAAGGTTTGGAAATATTTTTTATAAGGGAAATTATTGTAAATGGCAAAATTGTTAAAACTATATATAAAATATAACAAAACCTCATATTCTATCAATGATATACACTAATAAACTTTTGTCAGTGTCTATTAATATCACTGATTGACATGATAGAAGTCTATTAGTAGACTAGTGATAAATATGAACTTTTGCTATATTTTTTTTTAGATATTTTGTTATATTTGAAATACTACTTTTTTTATAATTTAGCCAAATAAAATTTTCTTTAAAAAGTAATTAGAAAATAAATTAGGGTTATTTTCAAATATAGCATAATGAACCAAAATGTTTACAAAATATAGCAAGATTTTAGATTCGATCTATAGATGATAGACACTAATAAACATTGATAAAAATTTATTAAAGTCCATCATTGATGGAATTTGAAATATTTTTAGGAGTTCTGCCATTTACAACAATTTCTCAATAAATCAACTCCTTTCATATCGGGAGATCAAATACATGTTGTGTTCATTTTTTTTCTTTTTCTTTTTTTTCGCTAAACTCTAGTCGTTAAACTCAAATTAAAAAATAGGCAAATAAGTGGGGTTTTTTTTAAGATTAATAATAAAACAAATTATTTACATTTCATGAAAAAAAAAATAAAAATTATCAATTTAAACACTAAACTTTAGAGATTGTATCAATATAAACCCTAAACTAATAATCGTATCAATTTAAACCTTGAACTTTAGGATTGTATCAACTTAACCACCAAACTAATGTTATATCAAATTAGCCCCTTAATTTTCACAAGTGTATCAATCTAAACATTTAACTTTGATAATTTTATCAATTTAAACCCTCCAATTATAATAAAAAGCAAAAAATAAAATAAAATAAATAAAGAGGTAAAAAATAAACCCTCTAATTTGCTCTATTTGGATACACCTATGAAAACTTACACTACTACAAATTTGGTCTTTCTTGATGCACATAAATTTTGATTTCTTGATGGTCATGGCAAAGAACTATCAAAAAAAGTATTTTTCATGATACAATATTTATCTTGACGGTCATGTACGTCAAAAAAAGTCCCCTTATTTTGTTGAAGAAATACAAAAAAACATTAAAAAATATGGATTTTTTATTTTCTTGATGGGCAAAGTTCCCTTAGTTTTGTTGATGGTCTCCAAATGTTAAGAAAACTGACCATCAACAAAACTATTTCTCGATGGACAATAAACATCAAGGATAATATATTAGTTGACTGACAATGCCGATCAAGTTAGATAGGATTTCTTGATGGACGAGGCCCATTAAGGAATGAATTTTCTTGATTTGCAATGGCCATCATCAGAAAAAAAAATTAATACATTTGTTTTGGATTTCTTAATGAGTTTAGAATTTTCTTGATGGGTCTAGAGTTTCTTGATGGACAAAGACAAAAAAAAAAATCATAAGCAAGGTCCATCAAGAAAAATGATATCTTGATGGGCAAATTATTCCTACGAAGCACGAAATTCGAACTCCCGTTAACGAGCTTAAAAACACAATATTCATCAATAATATTCTTAAAACTTTACTGTTTTTTTTTTCAATTATTACTATCTATACATCAATAATACAATATTAGTTTTTTAAAAGTTAACTGTTATAATTATGATTAGATTGAAATAAGAGACTTTATCAAAATTAAATTAGTTATTGTGTTTAACTTTAGTGAGTTGAATTGAAAGTTTGTAATTTAGGGTTTTTAAAATTTGTAAAAGTTGTAGAACATGAGATTAACTAAATTGGCACCTGTATATATCTATGGATAAGAGGCCCTGAGTTTAAATCTCCACTCTTGCATTAAAAATTTGTAGAAGCTATATATATATTTGGATATCAATATTACAATTGTTAGTACAATCCTCATTGAGGAGGGTATCAATCATGAAGATGCAAGCACAAACGTAAGAATGAATGTGAGAAAATAAAAGGAAATCTATTCTTCTTTTTTTTTTTTTCATAAAATAGAAAAAAAGAATAGATTTTTTATTACATGTTTTGGCTATCAAGAAAACGATTTTCTTGATGAATTTTTCAATTTCCTTGATGTGCAAAAAACATCAAAGTCTCCTTTCTTGATGGTCAATGTTTTGACCATAAAAAAAACTAGGGTTTTCTTGATGTCTGCCCACTTGATTGGCAAATACCATCAAGGTAGACATTTTTTGAAGTGTTTTGCATATCAAAGAAGGCCAAATTTGTAGTAGTATTAGGTTTTAAATTGATGCATTTATAAAAGTTCAAGGTTTAAATTGATACACTTATAAAAATTTAGGATTTAATTTGGTATAACTATTAGTTTGTGGTTTAAACTGGGACAACTTCAAAGTTGAGAATTTAAATTGATTCAATTGTTAGTTTAAAGTTTAAACTCATATGATGACCCATAAAGTTTATGGTTGAAATTGATATTTGCCAAAAAAAAAAAAAAAAAAAAACACTAATCGAACAAAAACTCAACAAACATATTAAAAAGATAAATTATAAAAAATGGGCTTAAACTTTGTTGTTTGCTTAAAAAATGCTCCTAAACTTTCAAGTTTAAAAAATGCACTTAAACTTTTAAAAAGAGTTAAAAAATACCCTTACGGTTAGTATTGGATGAAAATCGTTAAAATTTTTAAAAAATATCCATGAAAAAATGAAAAGTTTCATAAATACGCTTTAACTTAAAAATTTTTTTTTAAAAAAATACTCTCATTAATCAAATTTTTACAGCAAATTTCTTAGCATAAAAAATAAAAACTAAAATTTTAAATTTCCATCGATATGTCGATATTTCTATCGATATTTTTACATTTTCATGGATTCGATATCGACAGAAGAGGTAAGAGGTAAATCAATATTTCCATCACATCTTTAAAAAATTCAGAATCACAAAAAATAAACATCAAAATGACGCTAATATAAATATAATATAAATAATAGACATGTTTACTTATTTGAAAATAATAAAATATTTATTTAATAATTTAAATTTATTTTTTAATTTTTTTAATAATTTTTTCAGAAATATGCATTGAAATCTAGATTTTTGTAAAATTAAGACTTTAATATATCCATCAACGTCGATGTTTTAAACCTAAGTTAAAACTTAAAATTCTACAAAATCTCACCAAGTTTCAAACTAAAAATTTCTTCTTAAACATACTAAAGAATAAATAGTAAAAAATATCTCACACTAATAGATTTATCAGACAATCATCATGTTAATAGTCAAATATATTTAAAACTATTGTTTTCACATAAAATTTAGGTTTTTATTGGATCCTGAAAAAGTTGGTGCAAAATTTTGATCAATAAGAGTATTTTTAACTTTCTTTTTCATTCGAACATATCTATAAAACATTTTTAATAGTCCACATATATTTTTGAATAAAAAACTTGAACCGTTTTCTTTTCTAACTAAGACTAAGAATATTTTTTAACTCTTTTTAAAAGGAAAACTTTTAAAAATAGCAAAATAAATTAAAATATTTACAAGCTATAGCAAAATTTTACATTCTATCAATAATAATATTTTATCACCATAAGATATCAATGACTATGAGTGACAGAATTTGTTATTTTTAAAAATTTCTTTTTAAAAAGCATATGCTCATTTTCTATCAATAAAACAAAGCGGAAGGTTTTTGTTTTTGTTTTGTTTTTAATTGAAGGTAACCTATATGAAAATCCAACTGATTAAAAAGTTAGGAAGGATTGAGTTAGGATGTGCTATGTGTCGTCAGTGGTGAGAACAGTCTATTGCGTTTTGTTGACAAAAGAGTTGTTTTTATTTTTTATTTTTTTAATTTGTGTCATTAATTAAGTCAAAACTAATTATTTAAAATTTTAATTTGGTGAAAAATGAAAAGTAGTAATGTAACGAACTCCAAGTCGCTGACGAGATTGCCTTTGGCTACTTCCACTTATTACCATAATAAATGATATAGCATTGATTAATGCCCCCTGACGTTATTAATCCTAAACTTCTTATATCCACCGCTTCCTATTTTAATGCACCCTTTTAACGTCGATATGAATATAACTTGGTACTTGTAAATGACGTTTTTCTATTTATATAATAATGACAATCTAATAGAAATTAGTATTTTGGTTTTTTTAGACAGAAGTTTGGATGCATTTATTATAGCTCAAAAAATTAAAACAGTTACTGACTAGAGTTAATTTTAATAAATCAAACGGTCTAAACATCTATCCACATATATATATATATATATATATATATTTTAACACGTGAGATGAAATTTGTGCATCTTTATAATCAGTCAAGCAATAAATTGTGCGCTGATTCAAAATGGAGGGTATTTTTAAAAGTGCTACATAATAAAGATAAAAAGTCAAATAGTACACAACTGGATACTTTAAAATTATGAGTGGGGCTTCAGAAAAAGGTCAATGCTCTCAATCCAACCTTTAACTTCATCCTCAAAGAAAAAAGAAAAAAACTCTACTTCAAAGCAATTAGTACATATTTAATGGGAGGCTAGCTATGTCTATTTTAGCAATTTTGATCTGATTGATTTTATACTAAAATAAAAATAAAAATAATTCGTTTCCTTTTTATTTTTAAATGTCATTCCAACAAAAAGAGTAGAACTGATTAGAAGACTTAATTATTAAACACAAATAAAAAATGACAAATTTGTGTTGGGAATGTATCCACATATAATTTAGAGCATAACAATTAGATATCATGTAATGAGTTATGCTCCCATTGATTGTCTATTTCTAATTATTAGACCCAACTGAGTTTAGCAATCCAAAAATAGGAGGAACCTATGTGTATCTACCTATAAATTTAAATATAAGACCTTTACAGTTTAAAGGTTTAGATTGATATTGAGTGAAGATCATTTAAATTACATACTTGATCGCTAGGATCTATTGAGTTAGACTTGTTTTTACTTCAATTTTTTTATTAGTTTTAAATTTAAAATTTTTTTTACCATAATAAAATTATATATATATAAAAAGGATTTGTTCTCCTTGTTATGAATTTGGCTCACTTGAATAATAAGATAAGATGATCTAAAACATACTTTAAACATTTATTGTGGAAAACATTTGAAAGTCATATTCACAAAAACTTTACAATAAGGGTTATAAGATAGTTTTATACAAAAAAAACTTAAGCAAAATTCAACCCAACTTCAACACAACCATGCATGAGTTCAACACACTAAACTTAAACAAAACAGTACGCAATCAAATAGACAAAATGACTGACTATCAACAATAAGTCAAGTTTTGGGACACAACGATGCAATATCTAAATTGTTAGACCACACCAAATTAGTGTAAAGTCATTCAAAGAACATACTGTTACACCTTCCTTTTCATCAACGATGGTGGAAAACATGAAAATTTTTGCATTGTTCACAAACTCATAAAAGTTAGTAAAGCATCAAATAAGAGTTAGAAACTCTTTTATTATTCCAAAAATTTTTAGTAAAAAAGTCACTCACAGGTACGGTTAGCCCGTTTAGCTTCTCCGGCCAAGGTCCCTTTGTCTGTTCCATAATCCTGATTGAAATGAGCTTGCCTCCTGCCTCAAATTCTTAAACACCTTCAAATTTTCCCTCTCTTAATAAGATTAGGATAAGAAGTATTTTCATATGACTCGTGATATTTATTTATAGATCTTTCCAGGCGGGTCTCTCTAAATTGAAATGAGTTCCTTAACCGACTACGAAAAGTAGTCCAATCCAATGTATCTCTAACACACTGATAACTTGTAGAAATACAAGTTATTATGACCTTTTAGATAGAATAATAGGACCCAAATGTATGATAAGTGTGTCAAAACGTGTAGCTTATGTTGTAAATTCATAAATATTTAGAAATATTCTTTACATAAGCATTATGGCTGTTTTACCTTGTTTTTAGTGTCTAAATGCAAGATTATTAACAAAAGAATATGCTAGTGAATCACAGAAGAACTCGCGTGGAGACTAGGCGAGAAAACCACATCAGAACGCGAGAGGAGATTCACTAGAAGACAAAAGTGGTATATGGAGTTAATGTGACTTGACAACAAAGGAAGCTGTCAGCATTGATGTGAAACCCAAAATTTCTTTAACCTTTGGAATTTTTTAAGCTTAGTCAAGGTCAAGAGAAAATGAATTTATGAAAAAGAATCTAAAAAGAATTGGAATTTAAGTTTAGGTTTAAGAAAAAGAGAAAAGTTGGAAAAATTGGCTATGTGTCAAGAGTATGGTGTTAGTGTTTGGAGGTTTTGTGGGTGGCAAAGGAAGGCTAGAAAACCTCCAAAACAGTGTCATTGGGATGAAATAAAGACTTGAAAATCTCTAAGGATAGGTGTTTAGACATGGAGTAGGCGGCCAAGGAGAAAGAACCTCCAAAGGAGTGTCACTAGGCAAGAAAACTTGTCTTTAAAGGTTATTTTGCTAGGTGTTAGGCGTTTGGGACCTTGGGTGTTGAAGCTTGCTATAACCTCTAAAGAGGTTATCTAGGCCACAAGGCAAGGGGATAGGCGAGTAATGAACTCTAGGCGAGGAAGGAAAAGAGGTTAGCAAGCTTGCGGCCAAAGGACTGTGTTGAGAGGTTGTCATGCGAGGAAGGCATTGGCTAGGCGTTTAGACATTAGCTTAAGGCTTGTTGGGCAAGGAAGAAAGACTAGGCGAGAAATGTTGTTGGGTGGCCAAGCTATGCGAGGAAGCAATGGAGGTTAGCCATGCGATTAGGATATACATATGGCATGCTCTAAGCAATCGGTTAAAAGTAAATCCATGTGTCTTCACCATGTCATCATGCATTTTGTGATCAAGGAGGAGTGAAGGAGATGTTGAGGTGTAAATAAAAGCTTAAGATATAAGTCTAATCAAGATTAAGTGTCAACTTAATCTCATGCAAGGAACTCTATAAATAAACAAATTTCAGCAATCAATTTCTTACAACTTACTCATGTAAAATCACTCTAATCGATCTTAAAAGTTTACCAATTGAGTCTAATTTGTGAGAAAGGGTTTCTATTCAATTTGGAATCAAGAAGGTTTGCAATTGGATCAAGTTTAGGCGAGAAGGTAATTTTCCAGGAGAATTTGAGCAAGGTACACTTTCAGAAGGCTACCAAACTCATTACTTGGAATTTGTCTTCGCAAATGTGAGTTAAGAAAGTTAAAACAATTTAGAGAAACTTTGTAGAAGAATGTTTTATCAAAAGTGTTATGAATTTTAAGTTATGGTTTTTCAAAGTTGGGTTATGATTCTGGAAGTAAAACAGTGTTCTAGGTAGTGGTCGAGAGCTTGCTTGAGTAAGTGAGATGGACGTGTGTTTTGGTCATAGAGGTTATTTTGGATCAAGTTGCACGCACATGACAAGGTCATAGCACAGCCAAGCAGCAAGGCGTGTGCTCAGGCTATGCCCATAACCCTGTCTTAAGAGGTTAGTGCGGCGCACACAGTGTGCAGAAAGCACAACACACACCAAGCACGTGATAAGCACTAGGTAGACGGCAAGCACGCACGCGATAACCCAATTGTGAGCATACGGTGCCCCCCACCTCAGTGAGGTTAGCATGCAGCAAGCCCTAGGTCATGCACGTGCGACCAACCCATTCACCATGTCAATGAGCACCATTGGGCTATTTTCGAGCTATTTTAGGCTGTCTTGATATTTTTGGAAAATTTAAGAGAAATTTTGGATATTTTCATGTTCAAGGAATTAATTAAGGATTAAATGAATTTTTTCAAGGCTATATTCAAGTGATTGTGAGTAACACCATGATTTCTAAAGTATTTAATAAACATGATTTCAAGTTAAGCAAGCAATAGCTTGTGAAAATGATTTACCAAACATAAATTCCAAGAATTGTTCGAGTTATGATTTATGTAAAATGTTTATGAACTGTTTTCAAGTTATACCATGTTTGAATGATTCATGATCAAGTTCAAGGAAATGTTTTAATGTTTTTAAATATTTTTATCTATGTCTAAATATTTCATGAGACCTATTGTATACGTGTGGTTAACTCTGTACTGATGGTAGGGTTGACGAGCCTATAGTTTATGGGCCATCAGTAAGGGTATATTTTTATGCCTTAAGGAGGAGGGTTAGCTACCCATCGATTGTTCCGTCTTCGAACGAAGGGATAAATATTGCCTGTGGCTATGGAGGCCTGTCTTCGAAAAATATTCAGATGTTTCAAGTTTCATGTTATGACTGTTTACTGATAAATGTATTTAAGCTTCAGTTTTATAGTTAAATGTTTTTTAAAATTTATAAAATTGTTGCTCACTAAGTCTTTCGACTTACTCTTTCAAAATGTTTTTTCACTTTCTAGGTACAAATTATGGATCTCCGTATGCTGAACTTACCAATCAGGCAAACTTTGTTTTCATTATGCAAGGACATTGTTTTGTTTCAAGATAGTAGTGTGATTGTTCAAATACTTATATCCTCATGTTTTGTTCATTTTCCATAATACATTTTATAAAGATTTCATATCAGCTGCACTACGGAATTCAAAGTATAATTTAAATGTTTATTTTGATAAAAGACTTCCGCTGTTTAAAAGTTTTGCAAGTGTTCATGTCATGTGTTAGTTGAGGTTGTTTCAGAGAAAAATGGTTTCGACTGACATCTTGCCACATCTCGGGATTTGCAAGCAGGTGCTCGAGGCGAGGTGTGATAGTTGACATGATTAGAAGACTATATTTTATGCCTAAATCTACCTATAAAAGGACCCTATCTCCATAAAGAAAAGTATGTCTGAATAGACCGCTCTTAGAAAGCTTGTATAAGCCATTTACGGCTTGAAAGGGTCTAATTCTAGAGAAGAGGTGGCAAGGAATAGCCTTCTACCGTCCGTAAAGCATTTCTTCATCTTTTATGGTCATTCTAGTGACTGAAAGCTTGTAGTATGAGTAAAGAAGACCCCATCTCCTATCTCCTCTAATTTGTAATGTCATTTCTATTCTTTCCATTTTTATATTTCTTTACATTGTATTTCTTTATATTGTACAGTGGCTAAAGACCTACATTCTTTAACGCAATGTATACTTATACCTCTTTCAATTCGTCCACATCTTTACGATTCGTCTGTTCTTGTGTTATTTGTAGTTTTGGTTTGTGATAAGTTCTTAATAAGAGGTTATGCTTATAATTCTTATCTTGTTGGTTGGACTATTTTTATCACCTGGTCAGTGTATATCACCAACTACCTGAGAGGATAAGTAGCAAGGATATGGCTAATGCGCACGAGGAGGAGTTTGAAAACAAACTCCACCTCAGCGAGATAATGTCACACCTTGCCCTGCAGACCTGCTTGCTTGTCTCACGGAATGCAGTGCGATCTCAACATCCTTAACGTAGTCAAACACCAAAGACACTTGTCTTAACTTCCTTAACTTAACTTAATCACCAAAACACTTAACTTCATTAACATCCTTTAGGTGATAAAAAACTTAACGCAGAAAGATAAAACAAACTTTAAACTTTTATTCCTTAACAAGGCATTTTGTACAATAATATACAAAACAATACTTAACCATAATACAACAACACTTAAACTTAAAACGCCCGATAGCTTCGCTTCCTACCCAACAAGCAAAAACTTCCTCTCCTCTTTGCCACAACACCTAAGTCCTGGAAGATAAATTTTGAAAGAATAAGTCTAAAAGACTTAATGAGGTTTTATGAAAACCTTTTCACAAACATCCTTTTGCATAAACAACTACAAATCATTTCATTTTGCATAAACCTTTCTTTATGCTTAACGAACACATTTATAATAATTTCACATAAACATACATAGTTAACAGTCATTCCTTTCACCAAGGATCCCGAATCATTCTCTACGCTTGGTCTCATTACCTTGCGTTTGACTACTGTATCAACAGCATCCAAGAATATATTGATTCACCCTTGTTGCTCAGGACGCTAAGATTTATACGCTCCTTTCAACGCATAAGCCAACTTTTTATCACCATGTAGTCTGTACACCCCATGATGGCCTTGACTCTTTATGTGCACATAAAAGTCTGCATCATCTCAAGAAATCAACTAATGGATTTGAAACCATTTCATAGCATTAAAATTGTAATCATCAAATCAAGCTTTAACGTTATAAATCATGCTAGAACACATATAAACTTTTCATAGAAATCTATTTTTGAAACACTTTCTCATTTGAAATCATCTTTCAAAATAATAAAGCGGAACCACAAAACTTTTAAGAAGAAAACAACTCACAAACTTTGCTAAAAAGTTTCTCTTCTCCTTCTCGTGAACCTCCTCTCGTGAACTAAACCAGCAGCACTTTAACACTTTTATTTTCTTCTTCCAAATAAAACGACCGAGGTCCTCTTTTTATAGAGCTCTTAAACTTGCTTAGTCGTGCTTAAACTCTTCTCAATTCGCCAACTCTTGCTTCTTAGTGGAGTACATGTAAACTTAAAATGTGTCTTTAATCATGTTTAACTTATATTCCACATGTGGCCCACTAACTACACTTGTGAAATTTCTCCAAACTTTCTTTACTTATTTTCGCCAAACTTCATTCCATGATGAACTCACCCGACCTTTCTCGCGAACAATCTTATCGTGTGGTCACACTTAAACTCCAAAAACTCTTCCTCGTGACTTCTTAACTCAGAACCTTCAACTTCCTATTTTTCCTCACAAACTCCTCTATGAAACACTTGATTCTTCTCACGAATACCACACATAAGCTCAAACACTCAGTCAAAACTTTCACTTCTTAACTTAAATTTTGGATATGGGTCTTACAGACAACTACCATCCTTTGTATCCTGAAAGGAGAACAAGTGTGGACAATAGGTGTTGAGAGGTTGTTGTCCTTAAACGAGAAGCTCTATAAGCTTTGTGAGTAAACATTTTTAGATATACCTTGTTTAACTAGGCTTAGTCATTTAGATTCTGACAGGTGACCAAGTGTGGTGTTTAATGACTCTGAGAGGAGCATGTCTTAGTCATAAGCTAGTTAAGCAAGTTATATCGCATCAAGGTTTTCATATAGCTTAATCGCCTATAACATTAGATATTCCTTCACCCTCTTCTATCTTTCAATCTTGCATCCATCTTAATCTCCCCGACTTTTATAGACTGTCTAAGAGTACATAAGTAGTTATAGTTTATACTTGCCTTCGTTATACTATATAGTTATTTTTTCATACCACCTGACTGTTAAAGTAGACTCTAGAACTACTCTTTGATATCAATTCCTTGTGTTTGACCTCGGATCACCCAGGAAAATCTATTGTTTCACATACACTTAGACAAGCAATAGGAAAACTTGTACAACAAGAACTTAGAAGTATATGAAGAAGAATATTGGAAGCCTTTTGCATGCAATGACCATATCTACTAGCATGATGAAGAGATTCATGAGAAGCATTTTGCACGCAATGATCTTGAATCAATGACACATCATTGGTAATTAAGTATACACATATAATACACCAACATAGGCAACACCACTACTTTCTAAGCAACATCATCTTTGTTGCTTTGAACTAGAAATGCATGTACGATACTGCACAAAACCTTTTCGTTAAGTCCATGGAGTTAGCCATTTAGGAAAAGTTAAAGGCACAATTGAGTGGGATTGACTCCCAACAGGCGTTAACTTCACCAGAGCAGAAATGTGCAAGCACACGCCTTATCCTGAACTCAGGATGGACAGCCACGTCCCATCAATCCCTAACCTACTATCTTTTGCATCACATCATCGTCCCTAGGTGAAGTAGATTAACTTTACTCATTCAATCGCAACGCTCCCTTCTAGTGTCAGGTTTCTTATTGCGATGTAGCCATAACAAACACTTCTGCGATCAGGAAATTTCCTTGGGTATCATTCTTGTCGAAAGGCTTTTCATCACATTGGCTACATGCGATTGGGGCCTTACACACTAGATACAATTCAAATCTCATAAGACAATTAGGATATTAGTTTATTGGATTTAGGTTATTAAGAAAAAACTAATAAAATAATTAATAACATTTATTGAAATTACAATAATAACACTTTATTGATAACAGTCAATGAATTATATTTACTATCTATGAGTTTTAGGACATAAAATTCAACAGAGACATGTTAGTGGAGGTATTATGTACAAAGAGTTTTATACAAGATCGGGCCCCGAATAATTGGTTTCTCTAGATAATACCATTACTTTAAGAAATTATGTTTCACTAAGATGACCATGGGTGTTTGACTTTAATCCTTAGTGAGTTTTGTACTCCGATCCTATCTATAAGGACAATCCTTTTATCTGTATGAGTAAGATTGGTTATATTAGTTGACTAAACAAGCCTACCATTTTGGAGATTTGTTTGAGTAGAAAGTTGGGAACACAAATACACAAGATGAAATTCACTTCTTCTCATTCCTTGGAAAAGTAAATGAATTGCTCCTTCACAATTAATTCAAGATCTTGAACAAAGAGGCCTCATTTATAGTAATAAGTTGTTTGTTCATCAAAGAAATCAGTGGTACTTGAGGAGTTAGATGTAACTATAGGGGTAAAATAGTAATTCTAACCAACTGCAGTTATGAACAATTCATGAAGGGTCGATTAAATGTCGATTAGTTTTATTCATGAACTCATAAATATATCTGTAG
Source organism: Cucumis variabilis (assembly GCA_037974545.1). NCBI lineage: Eukaryota > Viridiplantae > Streptophyta > Magnoliopsida > Cucurbitales > Cucurbitaceae > Cucumis > Cucumis variabilis. Next base: position 14,716 of record JBBPDI010069547.1, read on the forward strand.
TGTGAAAAGTGCAACTAACGGTCTTTAGTGGAGTGACTGGTAATTAATGAATATTGATAAATTTAACTAAAAATTTTAACTAACTAATCTCATATCATTGAAAATTCTAATTTGTAGGTCCGTAAGGTTCACTTGTTAGTTCACTAAGGGTAATGTTGAGAAATAATTGAAAGTGTTCAAATTATTTCTGGAAATTTTATATTAGTTTGATTAATATAAAGCATGATGTATGTTTAATACATTATTAGATATAGTTAGTTACAATATGATTTGTAATTAAAACTATATTAAAAGGAGAAATATATTAAAATAAGATTTATATATAAAAGGGGCATTTTTAAAAATATCAAAATAAATTAAAATATTTACAAGCTATAGCAAAATTTTGGATTCTATCATTGATAATCTTCTACCATTATAGCATATCAATGACTATCAGAGATTGAATTTGTTATAGGTTGTAAATATTTTGTAAAATTTCCTATTTTTAAAAATTTTCCTATATAAAAACTATATTGTAAAATTAATATGAATGAGTTTCATATTTATAATATGTTGTAGAGAGTAATATACATATAAATATATGATATTTATATACATTGATTATTAAAGGTTAATTTTCATAAATATAAAAAATTGACAAAATATTTACGGCATGTGTAACAAAATGAAAAAGCTCATAAAACTGACCATTTTTTAAAAAATATTTTAGGTTTGTTCTTTCTTTTCATCGTCTTTCTTCTTTTCTTCTACTCTGATTTTTTTTCTTTCCATCGTCTTTTTCTCTTCTTCTTTTGCAGTTTTTCTTTTATTTTTTTTCAAACTGTTATTTGGTTCAAGATCACGTGCCAAATATAAAATATCAATTTTTTTAAATTTTTTTCAAACTGTTGTTTGGTTGTTCCAAATATAAAGGACCGTGAAAAAAATTGTTGGATATTGGATAGCCAAATCTAAACAATTGTGTACAAAGAATCTTAAAAAAATAATTTAAACGATCAAATCTAAACTATCGTGTTCCAAATATAAAAAATCTTGTACCAAATCTGAATGATCGTTTTTCAAATATAAATGATCGTTTTCCAAATACAAATGATTTTTTCCGAATATAAACGACTATGTACCAAATTTAAACAATCGTTTTCCAAATGCATCTAGCGAAAACATAGAGGTAGTTTATCTAGCGAAAAGAACTGCTTGATGAGGATGAAGCGTGCTATCTTTGTGAATCTATCCACAACTACCCAAACCCCATCCAACAACTCGACGTTCTAGGTATACCAAACAGAAAATACATGGTTACGTGTTTCCATTTTCACTCAGGGTTTGGTAAGGGACACAATAACCCACTAGTCTTTTGCTGCTAAGGTTTGACCTGTTAACAAATTAAGCACTTGGCCACAAACTCCCCGATGTCTCACTTCATGCCTGACCACCAATAATGACCTTTCAAAGTTTGATACACTTTAGTGCTTTCGGGGTGCACCGCGTATACCGAACGATGAGCCTCTTCCAAAATACTATCCTTCAACGCCTTATTTTGTAGAACGTACAGTCTTCCATCCTTTAGAAATATGCCATCCCTTCTAAATGCGTAATCCGACCATCTTTTGCACCTTACCTCTTCGACTAACTTTCTTAGCACTGGATCCTCAGGTTATGATTTAACTATCTCTTCCTCAAGTGTGGGTTTCACCTGTAAACGTGCTATTAAGTTCTCCAATGCCTCAGTATTTAGCACAACTTTAAAGTTCCTTAATTCACTTAGTAGAACCATCCTCCCTCCAACCCTTGGCTTGGAGCCCTTTCTACTCAACCCGTCGGTTATTACATTGGTTATTCTCGAGTAATATGCGATAGTGCAGTCGTAATCCTTAATGAGCTCCATCCAATGTCTCTGTCTTAAGTTTAGTTTCTTCTGGTCGAATATGTACTTCAAGCTCTTATGGTTCGTAAAGATGTTTCACTTCTCCTTCATTAGGTAATGTCGCTAGATTTTAAGGCATGGATGATGGCTACTAATTATAAGTTGTGCGTGGGGTAATTATGTTCATGTGGTTTTAGTTGTCGGGATGCATAAGCTATCACTCTCTTTTCTTGCATCAAGACGCATCTTAAATCATGGTGGGACGAGTCATAAAAGATCTTGTACTCTTTCCCTGATGTAGTTAATGTTAGTAGAAGCAGTAGTGAGTTTGCGTTTTAACAACTGGAAACTTTTTTAGCACTCACGTGTCCATTCAAATTTTATGGCTTTCTTGGTGAGTGTTATCAAAGGTAGGGCCAGTTTGGAGAACCCTTCTACGAATCGCAGATTACCTGCTAGACCAAGGAAGCTTCTAACTTCTGAAATAGTTTTAAGGCATTCCCATGTTTTAATCGCTCCTCTGTAAATCTACCTTTGAACCATCCTAGTATACAACATGCCCAATGAATACTACTTGGTTTAACCAGAATTCACACACTAAATTTCACGAATAACTTCTCCTCTCGTTGGGTTAGCAGAACAACCCTCAAGTGTTCTACGTGTCTTTGCGAATTTGGGGAGTAAACCAATATATCATCGATGAACACAATGACAAACTGGTCCAAGAAAGGATGAAATACTCGATTCATTAGAT
>JBBPDI010069555.1:0-17335 GCA_037974545.1 Cucumis variabilis
TATATATATATATTATAAGAGGACAAATGGAATGTTAACTTTTGAAGATTGGTTGAGAAATAGCGGGAGGAGAAGGATTCAATAGGTAACAAATTTTAATGTTTACTTTAGATAAATAACAAAAATTTATTTAATTTCAAAATGGCAAAAATAAAAACATGGAAAAAAATTATTACAAAAAAGTCTTAAATGCTCATACTCTAGAAAAAAAATCTCACTTTTAAATGCAATCATTGTAGAAACACAAAATACCTCATAACGCTTCTCAAACAAAATCAAATAAACTCTTTTTAATTTTTTCCAAGAAACAAACTCAAGTATTCGTAAAACTTCAACAAATACCTCAAATCCCTAAGTTCCCTCTCAAATTGATCTGTCTTCTTCATCTCCATTGATGATCAACACGAACATTCCGTCAATGTAGAAAAATACATCCCAAAGCTGAAATCCTTGCAAGACTAGTAACCAATGACATCGTTCACAAACCATAAAAAACACAATAGTACTCTTATCTCTTTGTTCTTAGTCGGTTTTTGCAAAATCAGGATTTGAATTCCTTCTTTCTTCGAACGAAAATACGTTCATAGATTGGTATTCTGTCTTCAAAGTAATGGAAACTATTTTAATCTTCAAAAATAACACATACCAATTCTATAATCTTTATCAATTGTGTCATGCACAGGTGACAATACACTCTAGTTATTCCGTCCATCACAACTTATTCACAGGTAAGAAAAAATCATACTCCTCCAACAAAGCTCTTCTTCATAATGTAGCATAATATTACATTTAAATAGTCGTTTTTTAACTTTATAATTATTTATAATTGTTGTAAAGGAATGATATTATACTATTGTATAGAGAATAAAGTTTCAAAATAATTATTCATTTATAACAGGTTAAGGAATATTAACAATTTTTTTCCTACTTTATAGGAACTAAAAGCCATAACAAAATCAATAAATATTTATAAATGATAATCTCATAAATTGAAACAAATATTAAAGATATGAAAAAGGAGAAGAGTGAAGAAAGAACAAGGGTGAGTGAAAGGTTAAGGGCTACCAGAATAATTGATTCGAAAAAATCAGAAACAAAAGAACCAAACAAAAGAACCAATAACTATGACAAGTGAAGAAAATGTATGCATCTAATTTCTTTCGTCAATATGACAAAATAACTAATATAATTTGTTTATTAATCTTCCTTTAAAAATTAAGAACATAAATAGTTAGAATCAAAAGGATAAATAATCTAGAAGATTAGAAGGTATCACTAAGATTGCAACGGAATAAAAATATGCATAACAAATAATGCACACCACAAAAGTCCAAAAACTTCAAACAAAAGAGAACGGAATGAAGATAAAAAAAAAAAAATCAAAAGCCTAGTAATCTATCTTTATTGAATGAATTTTTTAAGCAATACAATGTAATTGTAAACCAAAATGAACATATGTAAGTAGTCAAAAGGAAACAAGTGAAACCAACTCGAGAAAATAAAAGATGTACAAAAAGAGCAAGAGAAGCAAAAAGAACAAGATGAGAAGGTATAATATCAACAAGTAGTACTTTAAGAAGTATAGTTCCCATTATGAATATAAATATTAACCAAACAATGTTAATGGACATGGGCGTAATGAATGTGGAGAAGATAACAGAGAAAAAGAAGACTAAACTGAAGATGCAAGAGATGAAATAGATGACAATGAAGCACATACTTCAAAAACAAAAGAAGACACAACAGAGACAGACAGAGAAAGAATTTGCCAATGACAATAGAAGAACAAAAGATAAGAACAAATGGAAAAATGTAACCTGTCATCCATAACTTATAGTAGATAGAAATGTTTCTTATAACATATTGATTTAATTACAGTAATTAACAAATAATAGGTAACAATTGGCAAAAATAAGGAAAATGAAGGATCAAAGAGACGTAAAGGGAAAGCCCCTGTGACACGAGAAAATAGAGGCATGTGAACCAATTACAATGTATTTTTAAACTATTATGCACACCAATTTTAATTTAACTTGTAGATAGTAGAATGTAACTTAATTTTTTTACTCGAGTTTTGGAAAGGATATTTGAATTATAATGTATTCGGGTTGTTTGCCTCCAAATCAGATAATTTTTTGTCATACATGGCATTTATGAGTTAGGGACATTGATCTTTTGGGATATTATAAAGTGAATCCAATAATATATAGTTGAAGTACAATATATTTGTAATATTACTACATTTATTACATAATTCTAACTTATATTTGCCATTGATACGTTTGGGGCATTGATCTGCATATCATATAAGTTTAATTTTTTGTATAACTTAAAGATTGATTACACATATATATTAGGACTGCATATATCTCATGTGTTCTTCAAGAAACATTAAACCTCTTGAAATATATCTGCAAACTAAAAGTACTCTAATAGAAAAGGTTAAGAAAATTCTAGGAAAAACATTGATAAATAGGTTCACAGAAGGAATGTTTAGACATTTCGTGGATTTCTTCATTACCAATTAGTCATCCCAACTCTTACTCCACATGATCTAAAGAATGCAAACCAAAAGTCAACAACATAACTGAACTTCCTGATAGGGGGTGGGTGTTGAAATTTGGATTGAGGGAGTTCACATTAACAACAAGACTGAATTGTGGAAATATACCAAAGGTGAAAAATGAAGACATCAAGGGGAGAGGGCATCTAAAGATGTATTTCAAGTGTTTGTAATCTCAATACTTGAACGCCATGTTTAATGTAAGCACTACTGGAACTAATAGTGATCACCTTAATATGGAAAAATTGTATTTCTTAATAGCTTTTTGATACCGAAACAAGAGAACTTGAATATTGATTAGGATCATATACTTATGGTTCGATGACGATGATCTCTTTGATAGCTACCCATGGAGTAGGTTGGCGTTTGATTTGCTGGTATATTTTATGAACAAAGCAGTATGTAGTAAAGGACAAACAAGAATATCAATGAGAGGGTTTATATTCCTAATACTAGCTTGAGGATACGAGGTCATACTGATAACGAGTAAAAACACTCGTTATTATAGCCTCTTTTATTAGAATAATGAGGTTAAAATGCATAAGAAAAGCATTAAAGTATGTGACTCATGTTATAAATTCATAAATATTTAGAAGTACAACTTACATAAGCATCATGCTTGTTTTACACGATTACCATGTCTAAACGCGAGATAAGTGGAAAAAGAAGAAGTGAGCAAATCACATAGAATATCTCGCGCTGATGGAAACTTGTTTGGTAGTTAACAATCCAAACGAGGAAACATGTCATCACGTTAGGAAAGCTCACTAGAAGACGAGAATAGTAGTTGGAATGACTTGACTTCAAGTGCTAGAGTCAGTGTTACATGCTCAGAGGATTAGAAGTTTTCTTCAAAAAGCAGTCTATACAAGCACATTATCTTCACCAAGAAGAGAGAGGGCCTGGATGGGTGCAAGGCCCGAATAAGCCAGAAAGGCCAGAATAGGCCAATTGAGAGCAGAGAGTTCAAGCAAGAGACGAGTCCTTCCCCTGTTTTTCCCTAACTTGTAATATGTTTCCTTTCTTCTTTCTCTCCGTTTTTTTGCACTTCATTGTAAAATATATTGTTCATATTGTACAATGGCCAAATGCCTATATTCTTTATGCATCTATTACATGTTTACACATTTTTAATCCATCATTTCTTGATTTTTCATCTATCAATGTGTTATTAATGGTTACAGTTATGATAGGTTTTTGATAAGGAGTCTAGCTTATAAGCCTTATCGCATTAGTGGAGCTATATTCATCACTAGGCCAGTGTCAATTGCCAACTACTTGAGAGGGCAAGTAACATGGATAAGGCTAATGCGCGCAAGGAGAAGTTAAACTCCTCCTTATAAGCGAGACAACTTCTAACATTTGTATTTCAAAAGGCGAACAAGTGCGGACATTAGGTACCGATAGATTGCTGTCCTTAAACAAGAAGTTTTATAAGTATTATATGCAAAGTCTTCTAGATGTAGCGTGCCTAATCATGCATAGTCATTTTCATCCCGAAAGGTGAGTAAGTGTGGTGTCCAAACACTTTGAGAGAAGGTCGCATTAATCATGGACTGATTATGTAGCTATCTCACATCAAGGGTCTCACATTACTTGATTACTTAATAATACATAGACCTTTCTTCCTTTTTCTTGTATTCAAGTTTGTTAGTTAAATCTTTCACCTTGCCACATATTATTCTTTATGCACGACTCTCTTGGTGTAAGTAAGCAGTTTTAGTTTTCTTTATATTATTTCTACTTAATTATCATAACGCCTAAACGATGAAAAGACCTTAGAACTAATGTCTATAAACAATTCCCTGTATTCAACTCTGGATCACTCAGGTAAACCTACTATTTCGCTTGCAATTGGACAAGCAGTAGAAAAATTTGTTCTCAACGAGGACTTATGCATCACGCGATAAAGAGGTACATAATGAGCATCTCACATGCTATGATCATGACCCATGATTCATCGCCTAGAATTAAAGAATGCAATAAAGCTATGGTAAGTGCATTATGCACAATGACCTAACTTAGTGACGTATTTCAGTTGCACCAGATAAATACGAAACTATTAAGTCCAAAATCGTCAACCACATACTGACCTTGAGTTCAACATAATTCTTTGTAAGAAAAATATAAAATAAGGTACAGAGAATCATTAACTAGGTTGCAGATACACAACCAAAATGGAAGGACCTGAAATAGAAAGTAAACGATTCTCCAACAGTATGAAATTCTTGAATCTAGTAAATACCTCTCCTAATATACTACTTTGCAAACTTATTAAATCATCTTGATTTGTGGTAACAACTTGAAATATGCCCACTGCTGACAACACCTGATGAAATGAAAATGCCATACTTTGCATCATTCTTTAATGACAAAAAAAAAGAATATTAAAAGAGGTTGAAGATGAACTAAGAAGGATTCAACAAGTAGAAAAAGTGGCTCAACTCACAGTGAATAGAGGCATGCCATCTACATCTCAATTTGATGGATTCACCCAACTCATGTTAGATAGAATTGAAAAAACTAAAAAAAATGGAAAAAAAATGGAAGACATGTTTAATATCTAAAGTCTTTAAAGCAGAACCTGAATAAAAAGATTGATGACCTGGACAACATGCTGAAGAGCATGATTGAATACATGAAGAATCAACTACCTATATCTTCAAATGCACTAGAAGACGAACAATATATGGTATGAGCGTAAAATACATTGTAGTTGAACCAATTTGTTAATGAATATAGTTAACATATTTGTAAAATACATCGTAATTTTATAAGCAGCGCACAATGAAATTTTGAGGAGCATCTAGACAAGGTAAAAAAGGACCAAAAGTAGATTTGGAAGAAAAAGGAATAATGGAAGAATTGAATTGGTTCTAGATTCAGATGTTGCAACTGTGCTTTGAAAAATGATAAGGACAAAGATGATGTAGGACAAGGAAATGTCAAACTTTAGGAATTTCAAAAGGTGGACAAAATATGAAGATAACATCGGACAAACACCCACACAATCAGAAAAAGGGGGAGAAGGAACAAGATGCAAGATATTGGTAAGTTAGGATGATTAAATTAGAAATACCTATTAATAAACTGTGAACATAATTGTCATAGGAAAATGAAGACGCTGACGAGGAAATCAACAAACTATGTCATCAACAAACTAATCAGTTCAATAAACAAGACAGAAATCTATGAGGAGCTACAAAGGACGAAAAAAAACAACTTAAGAAAATGGTATAATCATATATCACACTATTAATAAATTTTATTAGAATCATAATACTAAATAATTGATGACAATATTAAATTCTCCACAGGGTCATTATACTTTAAATTTAACCGCTCAAATCATGAAGAAAGTACGGCCATCCATGGGCCACCGTACCAAAGACACAACAAAGACGAAGGTGATAGTTGTGGAACTAATATAAACGTAGTGCATGCTTTCCTAGTGATTATAGTTTTCCTTTGATTACTGAAAACTTGTAGGTAAAAAGAAGGATGGAAAGTGAGGATAGACTATAAAATATTGATGAAAATAATCCCGGGACAAGAGTTGTACAAAAATACATAAGCAAAACTATCTTCTTTAAAATGATTAATTATCCTAACTAAATGCTAAAGATTAATGAATCTTTATTCATTGTTATTAGTTAAACACGACCAAGGAAGAATTAGTAAAGATGGTCAAAGAAAGAAAACAATGAATGACCCAACCAAATGAGAGAAAGTATAAAGTGTAGATATATGGATATGGATAGACGCGGCTCGAGGAAAAATACACCCATAAATAAAAAACAATGAAAATACTAGCTCTTCTAGTTATGCCTTCATTTGACTTGCATCTTAGCTAATCTTGACACTGAAGAGACAAACTAGTTACTTTGGATTTGCAACTCTCAAAACTATATAGTTTTATGAACTTTTGTTTTGGCAGTTTAGTTTAGTTAAATGATTCTTAAAAAATAGGTTCTAACTTTCTAGTCTGGTAGAATTATTGGAACTGTGAATCTTTTTATGAATGATTGAGGAAATACACATGAAATTAACCTTTTATTATAGTAGGTTGTGTATTTCTACATTGGTTTATCTCGTAATAATTCTAGTTTTTTAAAATAATGAGTGTTAGAAAATATCAGTTACCATATCTTCAGAGTTTTGAATTGTGGGTGTACCTAAGTATTCAATAACATCTTTCAAAGTATTCAAAATAATCATAATGTTTTCTTATAGTCTTAAATTGTAAGACATTGCTAAGGTACCCATATACATGTAGAAATACATTGTATGCAAAATATACCATACTTGGAGACAACAATTCCTCTATAGGAAATACACTGTCAGGTAATTGTGGTTACATATCACTCAAAAGGTATCTTGAATGATAACATAAGTCATCAATTTTTTATTATGAAAGAATAGAAGTATTTAATTGCAAAATAAAGAGAGTTGAATTTAATACCAATAAACTACAATAAGATATCTCACAAAGTTGATATACCTATATGGCTTCCAGATATATGAATTACACTGTATTTGAGTAAAAAGGATGATACATCTCTAGCTCACGATGAATGCAACTTATTGATAAATATATAGATTTAGGATACTTAAAATTGAACACATTATAATTAGAGGTGTAAACGGGTTGGATTGGGAGGCATTCTCAACCCAAACCATACTTTTGGGTTGACTGATTTGGCAACCTAAATAACCTAAATTAATTTCTCAACCGAACCCAACCCGTAAAATATGGGTTGGGTTGGATTGAGTTGTCGGGTTGGATTGATTTTTTTTCATCTTAATGTTTGTAAAGTTTAAAATTGTTGTAACTACTCAACAGTCAACATTCATAACTATTTTTGTTGTGTAGGAAATGTTATCACAATCTTTTACCCTACAACCTCTTACACGATTGTTTTGAAGGGATAAAAGCCCTAGACAGTGGAAGATTTTATAGAAAAATTTCTCAATTTAATTTGGAAATTCCAAAATACCAATATATTGACAATATTTAGAAACAAAATTTTAAAAGACTAAGCATGCTTTTAAATTAAAAGATACAAAGAATGAAAAACTCAAGTAGTTTAATGTCTCTGAATCTACTAAACTCTAAATTGTGGACACCACCCGTCAGAGACCTTCTTATCCCCTGGGATGAGATTGATTTGTGGGAACCAATTGAGATGAAAAATGTTTAAAGAGAAACTATTTTTGCAGAGAGCAAAAGTATGAGTTTAAGAAAAACTATTTTCTTCTGCATATTTATAACTCCCCTTCCTTAGCGAGTAGAAGAGAATCATAAGATTCTATTAATTTAAAAAATACTAAATTAATTAATAGAAAATTTTTAAATATATAAATTAATTAATTAATAATTAATTAAATCATATATGATTTAATTAATATTTCATTTAAATCATATTTAATGAACATCTCTTCAATATCTTATAGTTTTAAATTAATTTAATTAAATAAAGTAAAACTAAACTATTAATTAATTCTCCAATCAATTAATAGCTAAATTAATGATATGAAAGATAAATTTCTCTGATAACCAATAATTTTAATATGAATCAAGCTCACATTAAATTGATATTTGAACTCATTCAAATATTTTATTTCTCATAAATTAATTTTGAATCATATCCAAAATTAAATTTATATAATAAAATTTGATTAAAATATAAACTCGGTATTATGATGTATCACCATACAATATGCTCATTCTCAAAGTAAATTTGAACATTTCAAATTACAACTAATATAAATAAATCTCATTACCCTTTACGAACTAGGAATGGACCTAATGAACCTACAGATCAAAAACTACAACGATATAAGATTAATTGGCTAAACTCATTAACCACATCAATCAATATTCATTAACTGTGTGTACACTCTCCACTAAAGACTCATACCTGAACTTTTCTCAATGTAGATATATTTATGTGTCTACGAATATAAGCCAATAACATTAAGTTAGTCCTTCACGAATGTTCATAACATCAGTTGGGTCAAATTACCGTTTTATCCTTGGGTTACCTCTAGTCCTTAAATACTAATGCTCCTCTAATGAACAACCTTTTTGTAGTCCAACCAATAAACAGAAACTCCTCTCGTACCATAAAGAGGGTAGGACCCTTTGTTCAAGTCTCAAAGACACAAGGAAACACTTATCTACTTTCTCTAAACTCAGGAAGGAGTAAATTGCATCTTGTGTGATTATGTTTCTAGCTCCCCACTTTGTCTTGTCCCTAAAATGATAAGTATATTGAGTTTGAAATTTGGCCACTCTGACCAGTATAAATCAAAGAACAATCACTCGTAAACAGAAGTTCATAATACACTCAGGATTAAAACTAAGTTACATGTAGTGGTTACTATTTCATTGTTTGATCCTATGCAAACTCATTGCATAGAATACCCTCACTCGCATGTCACATATAGGTTCGTTGGACCATTGCGTTTGTATCAAATACAAAGTGAGCCGTATTCATAGAGTTACTGAGATAAGGTACCCAACCTTATAAATAGACCCTTTAAACTGATCTCAAATATTGATTCCTGTATGTCTCTACATACTGTTTAAGACTCATCAAACAGCTTAGGATATTTGTTTATTGGATTTGAGTTACTAAGACAAAACTAATAATATAATCAATAACATTTATTGAAATTATAATAATAACACTTTATTAATAACGGTCAATGGATTATATTTATGATTTACGAGTTTTAAAACATAAATCCCAACACGTTTATCCTCTTAAGCGATCATTTAGCTTTTTACCTTCAAATGATCGTTTACTTCTTACACGATCGACTAACTTTCTATACGATCATTTAACTTCATACACGGTCGTTTAGCTTTCTATCTTCAAACGATAATTTACTTTTCACACGATTGACTAACTTTCCATACAATTGTTTAACTTCTTACAGGATCAATTAACTTTTCATACAATCGTTTAACTTCCTACACGATCATTTTATTCATAATATATATATATATATATATATATATATATATATATATTAATTCGGGTTGGGTTTGGTTGAACCAAAATTTTCAACCTCCAACCCAAGACCCAACTCAATCTACATTTTAAACTAACCCAATCTAACCTATATTTTACAGGTTGGGTTGGGTTGAGAATTGTCGAGTTGCTTTATTTTTTTTATTCATAATGTTTGTAAAGTTTAAAATTGTTATAATTACTCAACGGTCAACATTCATAACTATGTTTGGTTGTGCAGGAAATGTTATCACGATCTCTCACCCTACAACCTCCTACACGATCGTTTAGCTTTCTATATGATCGTTCAACCTCTTATACGATCATTTAGCTTTGTCACACCACGTACTAGGTTTTCCTTTCTAACCTAGAGTGTGCCATGAAAACAATTTCAAAAACCAACTTTTTGACCCTAAATCCAAAATGAATAAGTATTATAAGATTCTACAAAAATTTAAGCAGGATCTCCCCTGAAATATGGGTTAGCCAAACCAGAAAAGGAGAGATTTTCACTTCTATACATGTATACGTAAACTTCAGTTTCAAAAATTAAAACGAGTGTGTCTCACTACACACTAATCTAAACAATTCCATTCAAGAGAGTCTCAAATAGAGTTTATAGCCAAACTAGATATTTAGATATAAAGACTTACAATCCACTATAATTCTCTCAAAACACGTATCTATAATATGACCCTCGCGACTTCTAACTATTTTGTGAAGTAATACAAAACTTAAGTATATATGTACGAAAATGATAACCTATAAATGGTGATGGGAAGGTCAACAGAAGCTTAGATCTTCACCTCTACTTGGGGGGAGAAACTCAGTGTGTGGTAAGTTTTCCAAAATAAAACTCATAAAACAAGCTCTCAAACTGGTTAAACATGACATCAATAACAAAGTAATAGTTAAAACGTTAAAATCACATATTACCATAAACCACAAGTATTTTCCAACAAACCTGTACCCAATCATGTGGAGTGGCAAGGCGTTTAAATATACGGTCAATGATAGCTCACACAGGACCAAGGAATCATGCAGCAAAAACTAGCTCATGCATATTTAGTACCCGCCATGATAATAGCCTCCATTCAAAAACTATGATAGCATACTAAATACACGACCTGGAATAGCTCACATGTGATTCATATCTAGGAGGAAACACGCAACCAAATGAAGCTCACACATACTTAACACCTACCATGATAACAACCTCCATCCAATCCAACCATGACAGCATTCTAAATACACAACCCAGAATAGCTCACACATGATCCATATCCACAAAGAAACACACAACCAAATGGAGCTCACACATACTTAGCACCTATCACGATAACAACCTCCATATTCACTCCTATGTAAACATAGAGCCACCTACCATGGGTTAAGCTAGACCCAAAGCTATATCACATCCTTACCTAGGTCCAGGTCCTCGAATCTTCGGTCACGACCTCTTTCAGTCCCGAAATCCCTTGACAACCATAGTTGGCGCTAGAAAAATACATTCACGTAGTTTTTAGGAAAATCACCAATCATTATTTCATAATTATCACACATTTAAAGTTTAAAACCAAACATAGTTAAAAACTCATTTTCAAACCATTTTCAATCCTCGACCATCAACACATACCTTTCAAACCCCTTTAAGTATAATAAATAATCAATAAGTATTTTGAAAACTAATTGTCATCCAAATCATGACCAATAAGTTTGGGTTCAACCAGAAATTCATATCGAAATATTTCTAATGCATAGTTCATAAGTAATCATGTTTGAAGTTTTCACAATCATGACATACTATCATAACATATATAGATTTATAACAAAATACTTAAAAATAAACCACTCACTATCAATGACTCGATCCCCCAAGATTATACGCTTTTTCCCTTCGGTTTGGCCTGAAACAAAGATTAAGACCTCTCAGTTATCTTCACATAGCAAGTTGTCACAATAATTTTCAAAATACTTCGCTATTAGCATTTAAGCATTTTACATTTCAAGGACTTCAATTCTCGTTTCCATTATTAACTTGTATCAATCCCTACATACTTAATTTAAGCTAAAATTACACTTTTGAACCCTTAGCTTCAAACTTGAACTCTTAACATCATACACATCTAACTTAAGCGAATCTTAGTGGTCTTTAATTTCATACATTTTTATCTTAACTATCAATAATTTTTGGGATTTAGATCCATTATATTAACATGAGTCAAACAATCTTAAGGACATTCTAAGATCACCTAAACCACTTCGTGTTTTGAGCTTTGAAGTAACACTCAAACAAACTCCAAAATTACTGGAAATCCCCTTTTTGACCTCTAACATTCAATTTTAGGACCCAAGTATTATGAGTAATTTAATCTTAACTTTTAAACTTAACGAGCATTCAAAAGTTACTCCCAACCTTACCAAGAACTTAATAAAGTAACCTTAACTTCAAATAACAATCCTTTAACGACCTTCAACTATTGAATCCTAACATCCAAAAAGTATGGGTTATTCAATAATAGTACTGAAACTCAGTAGGTACTCAAGACCCCCACTCAACAAAGTTTAGATCCTTACCTAATTTATGCTAAAATGACCAATTTCGAGCTTCCAATTGACTAGACAGCAACTCAATTTCTTCCAAAATTCAACTCTAACATTAAAATATAACGGGTAATTTTTAAACTCAAGTCTAAACTTAATGGGTATTCGAAACTCTTCAAGAAATCTAACTAAAATGTGCAAATCCTTATCCGAAACTCCGAGATTCAACTATCAACAACAAGATCGAGTGAAAGGAACCGATGCAATTGAGATTGCCAACTCTAAACCCCATAATGACAGAGACGTGAAATGATACCAAAGTAATGTAGCGTCAACACGAATCATATAACTCGGACGATGGCAACATGGTGTTTTCAGATCTGGTGTAGATTATGTATGATGTGATAGCTATGCAACAATGTGTCAAAGTGGAGTGGCGTCGAAGGAGGGTCATCAACGTCTGCGCGAAGGAGAGAAAGAGAGGTACGAACTAGTCGATAAGGTGTCGTTGCCGGAGTGCATGGGAGGTGGAAGTTGCTGGCGTGTGTGAGAGAGATGGTTGGCAGAAGAGAGCAACAGTGGGGAAGGAAAATTTCGAGAGAGGGATGGGTGGCCGACGATCAAGAAAAATTGAGGAGAAAGAGAGTTTAGATCTTTTCTTTTTTCATTTTTTTTATAAAGAAAATATGAAAGGACCTTTATGCCCTCAACTCCAAAACCAAACATCAATCTTGGCCATTTTCTTAGTTTTTCCATCACTTTTTAAATTTCCTAGTCAATACCCAAAATAAAATTGATTTTAAACTTTTCTCAACAAAAAGATTCAATCCAAGAATTTACAATTGGATTTAAACTTGTTTATTCCACCTTTGAAAATGGTAAAATAAATAAAAGGAGAAAAGAAAAAGGGTTTACAAGCTTTCCAAACAATCGTTTACCGATCATTTAGTTTTCTACCTTCAAACGATCGTTTACTTCTTACACGATCGGCTAACTTTCCATACGATCGTTTAACTTCCTACCTTCAAATGACACTACAAGAAATTCATTATTCAATGACAAAGTTTTAGTGATGCAAGTATTTTTTGTCAGTAAAGGTTGGTTTTTAACAACAAAAAAAAAAGTCACAAAAGATTATTATTACCAATATGTTTTTAATCCGCACTACTAAAAGAATCAGTAATATATTACTAAAACTTAAATAGTTTTAGCAACAAACTTAAATCTTTCTAAAGATTTGACAAATTTCCCCTCCTTAATTTTTCTCCAACTTTTCATTAGAAATTATTTAAGTATCATTTTATTTTTAATTCTCCTCTCCTCATTATCTTCTCCACGAAAGAACCCAAAAAACCCCAACTCCAACCCCAACCCCAATCCAATTCTTCTCCATCTCCAAGACTTTTCTTCTCAGCGACGAAGAACCTCAGCGACAAAGACCCACGACGACGTCTAAGCCAAACTTTTCAAAGACAACAACCCATGCTCATTTTAAAGGTTTCGAAGGCGGGTTTGTGTTTAATACCTTTCACTTTTGTAAAATGCTATTGTGAAATTTAAAGATTTCACTGGAGATGCCAATAATTGTTAAGTCGTCTTGTTAATGTAAAAAAATGTGGGGTATCAGAATTTAAAGATTCTGCTAATGAGAATTTTGGAACCTTTTTCCAAGCACTTGATATATGAATGAATTTTGCTGGATGAGGAAAATCTTAAATACTTGATGTTGGTCACTTTTTTAGAGGTTGTTTTTTGCAATTCTCTCATATGACTTCCATATTTGTAATTCATTGTAAGACCAAAATTAATTTTGGTCTTGAAATAATTAATATTTTATAACATCTTATGCTTACCAGTACCAATCAAGTAAACAATTTTGTCTAGCTATTTCTGACATGTAGTAGGTTATTTTCTGAGTGTGCTTTGATAATGTTTTCTTAGGGGTGTGAATTATTGCATTTAAAAGCAAACGATGTTATATATTCATACACAAACATTCATTCAACTTAAAGATTGAGTTATATATTCAACTTAGTTACAATATCATTAGTTTCGATTAAATTCTTCTAAAGATTTAAATTACAATACTTTAACTGAGTCTTCCACTTTAACTCTTCTCACACTTTCTCTCTTAATTCATTTCAGTGATGATGATACACTTTTGGGCAGTAGTGGACCAGCAATGAGTAGAGTACGCCTTTTAGAGTGCTAGTGAAATTTTTATCTACTACTTCATACACACTGATATGTCTGTTTTAGTAATTGCAATTAGAAATAGATTGTTGTTGAGAGCAGTAATATTTATTGAATTTCAGCATTCACTTAGATGAATCATTTTCCAAGAGGTTGTGGCAGAGAGTATCTTAAGTGGAGCTAGAAAGGCTTGTTATGGATGCAATGGAATTTGTGCATTCAACCACTTTCTATGGGATGTTTTACCTCCACGTCATGTCTTTGTTGAGAGTGAAATTCTTTTCAATGACTATTTCAAAAGTCTGCTGCAAATTCAACATAGTTCTACACTGTATGGTTCTCTCCTGCATAATTAAGAAGATTTTCTTTCTATTTTTCTTTTCGGGTATGGAAAACATCTAGTCTTGCTTGGAATTGAACTCTTAAATGAATTATCAACCGATTTAGTTCCATTTGACACTGTGGTATCATATTACAAATAAGGATACGATATAGTCCGTAAATACTCTTAAACAACTTACATAATAATTTGCCAACGAACTGATTCTTAATATTTCCAAGTCTACTCCTGAAACCTCTTCTGACATTAACTTCATCTTGTTAGTCTCAATATCGTCTTCCCCAAATCTCCTCTTCGTCTCAGGTTTCCCCTTCACCTACTCACAAATTAATATTTCTACTTTGTGTTTTGTTTCTTTCAATTTTGCTATATGAGTTTTATGGTTTGAGCTGAATCAAACTTCACTTTTTTTTTTTATTTTTTATGAATAATTTTAAAATGTTGAATATTTTTGCCTTTTCCTTTTAGAAGTTGTAGAGGTTTCCAATCTAAGTGCTATTTTGTAAGGGAGAGAATGAAGTCATGTGCAAAGTGAAGTCAGGTTTGTAAGGAGGAGAATGAAGTCACTGCTTAGAAAATGTCTTTGGGCAATGGAATGAAGTCGTGTGCAAAGTTGTTGAAGTCTTCAGAACCATTGCTGGTGAAATCAGGTTTTGTTACTTTATTAGCTGGCAATTTAGAATTATTTTACCTTATGTAGAACCCTTCACATTTTTCTATTACCCATTTCTTCTCAATTTTGAAATATAAAAATACATTCCATGTGTTTGTATAAATGCCACACTGGTGGGGTTTTGGGTACAGTTACACAAAGAACTTTGATATGCTTACATCTTTTTTGTGGGCGCAATACTAGTTAAGTAATGATATAGTTGTCATGATCATTGACTTAATAATGTCGTCTCAATCTTTATTATGTTTTGAATATGTTGAGTATCTCTCAGTGTTGGTTCTATGTCCTCTGTTTGCTATTCCAACCTCTGGCCTTTTTATCAGCGTTGCTTTAGCTCAAGTGATGAACTTCTATTGCTTTTATTAAAATGTATCTATTTTGCCCTCTACTCCCTTTTAGCAATTTGCTAAGAATTTATTCAATGATTAGTAATCTTTCATCTTATGTTTGTTTCTAAGAAGTCTTTTCATTTCTTATTGTTCTATTCATTGATTTAAAATTTTTATGTTGATAAAGGTGCCATTGTGGTATAGTATTGACAATTTGGTACTTGGCATTTATTTGAAGGTTGCTTCACAGAGATCCAACATTTTGTTTCAATTTCAAGGACATAATTCTAGTATCAAAATTTTTAGATTTAAAAGTTAAAGTTCTTAGTTTTAATGCTCTTCTCATTTTGTTTGTAGATTTCAAGGAGTTGAGGATAACAATCGATGAGACTTTGAGTTTGGAGTTATCTAAGAGTATTGTGGTGCTTGGAGGAGGGTGGTGTCTTTATTTCTTATTAATACATAACTTTGTGTTTTATGATTAAGAACGATGATCATGATTCATTTTGTAATATGAATAAGATGTTTCTATGTTGTAAGTATGTAATGACCAATTAGATGTATATTCAGAGCTATATATGCAATTTGTTAGTTCTTTGATTGAAAGTTTGGGTTAATTTAAGAAGCTTAAATAGTTCAATTACTGGTGCTTTCAGTAATGTCACAAAAGCATTGGTTTCTTTTAAAAACAATTGTAGGAATTTTTAGTGGTTCACTTCAAATACGTTGCAAAAGATGTATTTGTCATACATTATTTGTCATTAAAACATCATTTTTAGTGGTGAGTGCAATTTGTCACTATAAAAAATAAATAATGACATAACATATGTTACTAAAAGTAAGCATTTAATAACGCGCAAATGTCATTAAAAGTATATCTTTGGCGGTGCGTAATTGTGCGTCGCTAAAACTTTTAGCTATGCGGATATGTCACTAGTGACAAATGGCTCTGCATCGTTAATTCTTTTAGCAATTTTTTTTTGCATTTTAATGACATTTTTGGTGCGGCACTAAAAATGAAATTTATTGTAGTGATCATTTAGTTCTTACACGATCGACTAAATTTTCATACGATCATTTAACTTCCTACATGATCATTTAACAAAATATTCCTAACTTTACTTTTATTAAATAAATAATATATATATATATATTATTAATTCGGGTTGGGTTGGGTTGAACCAAAATTTTCAAACCTCAATCCAAGACCTAACCCAACCAAAAAAAAAAAATTTTTTAACACAACCCACATTTAAAACTAACCCAACTCAACCCATATAATATGGGTTGGATAGTTTGGGTTATTGAATTATTTAGGTTATTCGAGTTATTCGGATTATTCTTTTACAGGATGCATTTGAAAGCACGTGTCATAATGGTGTAAGATTTTCGAACCATTTGGATTTTTTTCTTTCCTTTTAACGCTTTTGTGTTACAATATCTTAAAAGGCAGTTGTGGAAACTTGTTACAATACTTCGGAGATTATGGAAGTAAGGGAACATAATAATGACGTTTAATGAAAACACTGTCTTTCAAGTTTTGGAATCCTTTGTGGCTATTTTATCTTTTACAACGCCTTGTGCTCCCCTTCTTGTGCTCCCCTTCTATCATTCCTCATTGAGGTACATCCTCCTTAAAGTATGGTTTAGGTTGCTCCCATGGAGGGTCATTAT